>QVOA01004525.1:0-34853 GCA_014825685.1 Pseudomyrmex cubaensis | reverse complement strand
TAGCCATCGCGTAATGCAGCATCAAAGTGTGGCACCTTGGAAAAAGCCAAAGTGGACAGAAGCCGTTTTGGAATATCACTCCTCATATAGTTTTATATTTCTACGCAATATTTGTTAAAGATCTATAAATGTTTACTTCTTGAGCTAGATAAATATGCTATCTTTTAAAACAATTCTCATTAGTTTATCATAATTATGTAAATATTTATATAATGGTTTAAATAGAAGATGGCCCAACTAGCCCCGTTCTTTTACTTTAATTCTTTAATAGAAATAAAATGAATATTTGCTCTTATAAGAGTTTCAAGAAATTCAGTCTTTTTTCCGGATCAAATTATGCACACGAATTGAAGTAGAGCGGATGATGAGACTGCAATGCGTATCCCACACTGCGCTCCAAGCGATTGCTGATTGTCGGGATCGTAGCGTCTAATAGCTCGCCCGATTGATCTTGGCTCCGGTAGCGGGCAATCGACCACTCCTGCTTTGACCAGATTGATCGGTGGGGTTCAATGACGGTGCAGATAGCTACTGCGGATGATGCGTTCGGAGCACGCAATCCGATTAAAGATGAGGTCGTTGCTACACTATCGGGGAAATGTGCACTTTAATGAAATAGAACTTTAAATCTCTTTTATTAATTGAAATTCGTTTTATCAAATTGTTTTCAAAACCTGAAAATTGAAATAATTTTTGTACAAATACACATGTGTCTTTGCCATTTTTTACAATTTTATCAGCCAAGTTAGCGATCGCAAAGAAATTCAGAAAGGGAAGAGCGACAGCTGCGCGAAAATTTCCGTTTCTGTTCGACGTTCTGTTCGCGACACGCGTTCGGTTAAAATAGACGTGCGACACGCGTAACGAGACTCGAACGGCTTCCGTGTATACGAATTCGGACGACAATGCCGGACAGTCGCGTTCGTGTATATTGACTACAATGCCGGCGAGCGGACCGGTGTTGATGGGCGTGCATAGGGTCTCTTCTATAGGAGAAATCTCCGTGATGGCTTGTGGGCGTATTGGGTTACGTGTCCGCATTTTATGCCCCGTTCTGAGGGAAAACTAAACGTCTCATTTAAGAAAAACTCCCGGCGCAGGTCACGCCCCGATCTCGGACCGCGTATAATCGTCTGTTCGAATATAGGATCTTCGGCGAAACGCGTGACAAATGACGGCACGTCGTTATGTCGTTGCGTTTATTTATTGCCTTCTTTCTACCGTGATCGACTTGCCGCCCATTTCGCAAGCGCGATCAAGAGAGAAATAATTTTGGAAAGTATTACATTATAGTTCAATTTCAAAAATTATATATAAATAATTGTGTTATTTTGTTAAAAGTAAATTTAAATTTTTTAAATGTATAATATACAGTTACAGGTGTTTATAGTTAGGTAAATATAAGAATAACAGATTTATAAGTTATATATTATTATTGTAAACTTATAGATATATAAGATCCATTATTCTTCCGTAACGATGTCATTGATGTTTTTAACAATGAGAAAAGTGTTCGAATTTTGCTTTAGAGCATTTGTGTCTGATGGTCATAGAATTGCATCGGACAAGTTTTAGTGCGTTGTGCAATGTAAGATTATCGGAGTCCGTTGTGTGTCACACAGTTCGGTGTGAATAATTTATTGTTTGCCGGGCGGGTTTTCGACGATCCTTCTCCGTTTAGTGGTATCTCAAAACTGTTCTTCGGCGTCACGCATTCTGGGCGTGACGATCCCGGACCAGATGGTCTGGTCTAGATGCAACCGCAAGATTTTTATCTAGGTACGTCCTGCAAAGATGTTCTAATTGTCTGATTTCCGTGAAATCACTTAAATCTAGCTGTATAGGATTTTTGATACATATTGATCTACAATTAGATATTTGATATGTTAATAGTAATATTAATTATTTATCTATTTATTTTATTTGTATCGAATATTTAATTATACTGTACAATAAATACAATGTTTTTATAAGTTTCTCGAGATTTGTTGCCAAAAAAAAAAAATATGAAAAACGCTCGCAATATAAATACAATAAAACGTACAAAATAAGGTCAATTCGAGCAAAAAAAGAGAACGCAGCGTTCGACTGTCTTGCTTAGAAAATGTCATCCTAAGATAACTATCACTTCTTTATTACGATGACCACAATCAACCTTTTTGCGTTGCTTTTCAAATCTTTGACTTCTTTTGATACTTCTATTTATTTTTATTTTTATTTTTAATATCTTTGTACTCTATATATTTACATATATACGTTCACGACTGAAGACTCAAGTAAGAGTCGAAATATTTCGCAATCATGTACAACATGTAAAATATTTATACATTATATATTATATTAAATCTCTTTTTTTGTTCGAATTGATCTTATTTTGTACGTTTCATTGTTGCCAAAATATTTTTACATGTTGCAAAATGTTAAATTTTTTTCTGTAATTACTAAGTAACGTAGATTTAAAAAATGCCTGCTAATTATGAAATTTGTATACTATGTGCAACTATATTGTAGACTTTTTTATGCTTTGATCTCTGCTCTAACATAAGCAAATTTTGAAACGATTTTACGACGGTTTGACAACAATGTAGGGCGTGGAAGCTCGGTTAAAAACCAAATGACGTAATTTGTCAAATGGCAAGTCCAATGACGATCAAATATTGAGCACGTGCCGCGAGCGACAAGCGCTTTCGTCAAGAAAAAAATGAAGTAAATAGGTAGTAATGTTGTTTTGCGAAGAAAAATAATCGTGTTGTTTAATTTTAAAACCAAACGTTTCGACTTTTATTTTCAAGTCATCTTCAGTGGTTTAATCTTAATATGACAGTCCGTCTCCTCTCAGTACGTGTTGATGTGATGGAGATGATACATCGTTTCGTACTTAAAAATGAAGTAACTTTGAAAAAAAGAATATCAAATATTACATTAACGTAAGAGGAATTGTGAAGGATTAGACAAGAATAAAAAATAACTTTTGCACACACGCAGATTGACCTTGAGGCGTTATATTTAACATAGATGTACTACAATACCATAGGTGTCTAGCGCCGACTAACTGCCATCACAAATCGCTTTATCAAAGAAACCTTCGATACGTCTTTTGAAAACGCGTCCCCGATTCCTGCCAATTTATCAAAAGCCGTTGTATCGCTTGACAAATGCCGAATAATAATACACGATAAATAAACAGAAAGTCTCGAACGCGTTTTATTTACAAATTAGTATATTTATAATAACGATCGCTGTCTTAAGGAAATAAACATTGTCAACGATTTAAGAAGATCCTAAATTGTGTCTGTTTTATTGATAACACTAAAATTTTTTGTGTACACAAATCTTTTTTTTAGTTGTATTGATTAATAAATCCTTCCTACAATTAAAAGTACATACAATAAGAAATCCGGAAAATCTAAATTTATATAAAAAAGTAATTTACAAAAAAAAGTAATTTTTAAAATATTTTTTTCATTTTGTTATATAAGTTTACGGATCCTTTATTGTAAACACTTAATTAATTGTAGAAAAGGATTTATCAATCCATACAACCAAAAAAAAGATTAGTGTGCACAAAAAATTCAGTTTTTAAAACAGGTCGATAAAACAGACCCAGATTAGTTTTTTCGAATTGATGCGATTTACGAAACATGCTTATCATGTATATTTTACATTATATCTTTTACGTTCCTACATTAACAACCTGAATAATACAAAACAACAAATAATAACTAATAGCAAAAGTAGATAAATTCGAAGTCAACATAGATTTTTTCTTCTTTTTTTTATAAAATATAAGATTTATTTCGGATTAATTCGCTTTCGCTATCGATTCGTGTATTTCGACGAACGTCCATTACAGCTCGCTTTTACCTCCTTTACTGTCATCGTCACTATCGTCATCTACCGATGAAAAAAAATGTGATGCTCTGTGGCCCATAGATGGTTGGGTCGTAAATTTCGCATTGACCGACGCACTTGCCGTGATGATGGACAGTCGTAATCCTTCTGTGGAAATTTTCATTAACGAGCGATAGCTCGTTCGTATAAAAAAATCGCAGATCTACAATTAACAATGACCGTAACTCACGAAGCTATCCTCCTCGTCCACCTCCGCGACGTTTATGTTCACGCGCGAACAAATTCGATGCAAATATTATTTTGATTTTTCACCTTAATGTTCTCTTAAAACATCAAAAATTGTCTTGAGTGCGACGGAAGGTTTCATATTTTAATTGACCAAATCGACTGCTGCAGAGATTTTGCTTATCTACATCTCGTTTGTACAGAAAACATATTGCGCAGATCCTGATTGCCATAGTAGTCATTGCACAGATCTCGTACTTGGCTGCACGTTGCGCAAATATCACACTATTATATGTACATACACACATGTTACCATAGATGATCTTATTGTACAGAAGCATGTAGTTTGTTCTCAAGCTATATTAAGCTATTAAATCCTATATTTATTCGATAAGCTTAAAAAAGTTTGCATGCCAATTCTCTTGTGTTCTCGCACCTAAACAAAAATAACAAAACACTTGGGAGTGTCGAAAGTCACGACCGAAAGTACTGCGCGAAAGTTCCAATATAAAAGAATTCAGTTATGTACCTCGTGTGCGACGGAATTCTTTCTTTTGTGCAACGTGCAGCAAACTATGAAATCTGTACAATGATCATTATGGGGAATCGGAATCTGTGAATCACACGAGCTAGCGAAAGATGCGGTCTCGCGTATCGATCACGGAGATACATTGTATATAGGAAGCCCGCAAATTTTCTTATCGAAACAGCAGGAGAATCAGTGAAACGTGCACACGTGATTTGAAAGTAGTAAGGAGATGCGGAATTCGGAGAACCGCCTTAACGAAAGGAGCTTGTCGGGCGTATGTAACGCAATAACGTCGAACTCGGTTCGACTTGATTCGCGCGACACATACGGAATGCGCGCGCGCGCATACACGTGTGTATATATCGGGGCGATACTTTATCGCAGCGCGTGCCCGCCACTTGGTTATGCGGAATATGTCTCGCCAGGTCTCCTTCTTCTTCCCGGCTGATAAAACTACCGATATCCACTATATCGCCTGGCCTCTCTTTCCCGCACTACCGCTCGATCTCGTCATCCGCCGTAAGGCGACGTAACAACTTGATTCCATATTCCCGAGGCGGTTGTCGCCCGTGAAGAATTGAATGAAATAAAATAAAGCCCCGGATTCCCCGTGTTTTATGGCGCAGCTCTCTCGTTCTCCCCATCCGAAGGAATCGTACACCCCTCGGCCGAGTGCGCGCGTGTCTACATACCGTGAGCATCTTCCTTCTCTTCCGCGTCGTTTTGTTTCTTATCTTCTTTTCATCTCTTCTCCCTGCCGGTTCTCTGGCCGCATCGTTTTCGTGACCGCTCTGTTTCGTTGATAATAGCTTAGCCCGATTATATATTCGCAAATTACTACGTTACTATATTCACTATTATAAATTTACGGTGACCATATTTTTTTGGAGAAAATAAAGAACAACTTAGAAATTGTTTCACAATAAAAAAGAGCAGTTTTATTTGTTAGACTAAAATTAAAAAGCTATAACATTTATTATAAAATATAAGCATATATATATAATATATATAGCATTTTAAACAATATATTACTTAAATATTATTACGTAAAAAATATTATATTACCATAAAAATATATTATTCCTTAAAATAAAATTTAATCTTGATACTTTTCAGAAAAATGAACTTTTTTTGATAAATCCGGTTTGTGTTTTAAAAATTCATAAAAACTGTATACAGTTCATGTCAAAGTTGCATTTGATATAAATGCATGCTTCTAATGTTTCGATTTTTTATTGGGTTTTTTCACTGGTCATTATTCACTAATAAAAATACTCGTTCAGTTAGATTCAGGAGCGTTAGATCTCGGAAGACATGAGCAAAATTTGACGATTTTTTAAATGTTTTTTTTTTAAGATACGTGTTTATCTGTAAAATATTAAAAAATTTCAACCCATTTACATCGGCAGGATTTATTTTATAAAATAAAGGACAAAATGGCCATTTTAGAAAAAAAAAATCTAAAAGACAGAGTAACTAAATAAAGGACTGTTCTCTTAAATACATGACGTATGGTCACCGTAATTACATATAATATACGCAGTATATATATAGTTCTCGTGTAAGTTTTGCGACAGTGATGATTATACTCACATAGACAAACAGAACACTTTTCAAATATTTTACGTATAAAACACATCTGTCTGTTCTCAAAGTGCGCATGTTCGTGCGAATGATTTTGAATGTGATGAGAGCCGCAAAATCTCTCTTCTGCGAATTACACGTGTCGCATTCAAAAGACTCGAGATATATAAGATTCGATATGAGCTGACAAAGTAAAAATGATCCTCCGTGAGAAGACCGGAGGCCGAGGATCTGGAAAAGAGCGGCGGCGGCAGCGGTGGTGGCGGAGATGAAGAAGTGGGCGCGCGGGAAAAAAGTGATGCCGTAAAGCACTCAGCGGGGCGCGTGATCCGCTTACGAAAGTCAGCCAGGTCTACGTTACTACATTACCAGGTTACCATTTTACCAACTCCGGAGTATATCTCCATCCGCAACGTCGCGCGAGCGTGACCGAAGACGCTTAACGCTTGTTTCGTTTCATGCTCGGCGCAGAAACGAAACGTCCAGAATCCAGGAATATTCTCGTGCGAGAACCGCGTATAAATTTGTCATATATGATACATTTAAATCGCCGACATTTATAACGGAGGAATTGTAGAAATTAATTAAAAGACTTAAATGACAATATGCGTATTATTATATTCACGATAATTTAAGTTTACAATTTAAAAGAAACGTCACTAATAACGTACCGCCGCTGATGATTTTATCGGATTTGCGCACCTTGTGCAAATCCGAACAGTTGACAGATGTAGCTAAGTTTTGTCAAATCGGATCTTCTCCCGGAAACAGAACATACGTACGAATACATGTATGTGACAACGCGTGCAGAGGGTGAGACAAGATGCGAGACGTTTGTGAGAGGGTGTGAGAAGCGGGGAGAGTAAGTTACGCCGGGGAAGAAAAGACGTGAATATAACACGTGAATAAGGGGGAACGTATGTATAAACCGCATTCCTGCGGGACGAATACGCGCGCACCCAGTTTTTATATCGCGCCTTCCCATCTGTGACCGCGGCGGCAAGGCTGTAAAACCCGCGCGTCGTCGTGCACCAAAAGGTTTCCAGGAAGCTTTCTTTTCCTCTCGACTCTCTCGCCTGATTTTTATACCGTCGTAGCCAAGGATCGCTACGAAATAGAGAAAAACGAATGAGACACATAGGGAGAAAAGAGAAAAGTTTTATTTTTCAAATATATGTGTTTTTTTACAAAATTACGTTTTACGTTTCATTACGTGAATAGCGTGACTGACTCTTTGGAGAAAAACTTTTGTTGTATTTGCGCAAACTAATCCTGTTCGACTTGATGTTAAATGATGTATGTATTTTGATATCGAATCTCGACGCGCGTGCGCCGTTTCGCAATGTAACAAGTGGTTATAAACGCGTTGCTTAATAAATTAAGTGACAACGGCGCAGCTGTTCTCCTTAATGAAACATTAGTTCGGCGCGATGCCACGACGTTGCATTCTCGAGCATGCTCGATAATTAGACGATATATACGCCTTGATGATTGCGGCGATACTTCTCATTCTTCTTTTCATGCCTCTCTTGGGTATCTCTCGTCTCATGCTTCTCGCGGAAATAAAGAACGTGGTTTATTTTTACACTCGTTAGACTTGAATCTGTAATGTCAGAGTTGCGTAAGAGCAAGAATGAATAACGTATGATGCAACTGATGCTTTAAGATGCATTCTCTGATCTGTTTTTAAAATCTCAAGTAACATGTTTTTCTTAAAAAAATTTCTTTAAGTTTGAGATTAATCAAAATTATCTCATTATGTAAATAATTTTACAGTTGTTGTGCTGCAGTCAACGGTTTCACTATGTTCTGTTGACTTAAGACATCTGCAACCACAGCTCTCCGATTGTTTTAAAATTATCATTGAAGAAGACCGTAACCACGGTCGAAACGTTTGATTGTTAATAAATTTACACATACATTACACATCAACAACCGTGTCTGGACTCTTTATGGCCTCTTCTCACCTTTTATTTATTTATTATAAATTACACACAAATAGTGCACATTTCTACTTCGTAAAGCTGAATTTACATTTTGAACACCCATCTCGCGGAAATTAAAAATACACTTTTGAAGATACAGTCGGGAATTACGAAAAACCAGTTAACAGAGAAAATACGCCTCCTTTTTCAAAGAGTACTACGTACACGCAAACTTGCTTGGCGTAATGGTATGGAAAAAGAAAATATAATTAACCGGCTTCCTTCACAAAAGACCGCGTTGCACCGCATGTCGGATAGTGCCACAGTGCAGCAAGCATTTGCAATCGTTGGTGTGCAATCGGCCCTTTGACGCGGATGGAAGTTACAGAAATAACAGCGGCGGCATTTTCATCGGAAGCGAAGAGGTTATATTATGCATTTTCGCAGTATATACACACATACACATACACAGAGAGAAAGAGAGAGAGAGAGAGAGAGAGAGAGAGAGAGAGAGAGAGAGAGAAGCATAGCACAGCGCCGGCAGTAGGTAGCCGCATTGGCAGACGTTCCCGTCATTTTCCAGACGCATTTCCATCCTTTTTTTCCATTCGTTTACAAAGCTATTATTACGAGCGTTATATTAAACTCTGGCTCTCGCGGTGTGACTTGTATGGCAGACGCGCTTCTATTCACAACATAATTAAAAGCCACATTCATACGTCCGAGTCCATTCGCCGCCGCGCGCATTTGCGCGGACCTGTTCTTCGCGACAGTCCGGTTACAGAAAATCCTCTGGCAGGATCGCGGACTTCGCGAAAGTCAAGGATGACAATGCTTCTTTGCTGGTCTATTGTAGCCGATCGCACGGCTTTTTATGTCGACGTTCGATTCGTTGTCGGATCAAACGCGCTTTGCTCAACTTTCGTTGTGCGTTCGTCAGAGAGAGAGAGAGAGAGAGAGATTAGTTAGTAATTATCTTTTAATAAAATAAAAAGATAATAATCAAACTGCTAAACATTCATTATTATTTATTAGAAGTTTTATTGAGTCTCGAGTGTTTTATTTTCTCAACATATATTTTCTCAACATATATTTTCTCAACATATATCTTACGACATAATCCAAGATACATGATAAAGTTACTAGATGTAGATCAGACACTATAGTTGCGTTCGTTATTAATATGATAATATTTTACATGAGGTTTTACATGAAATATATCTAAAACTACGCATAGATAGCGACAGTAATATCATATTGCTGTTGTTGACAAGCTTTATTCTTTAGAAAAACAAATGTCAAATTGATTTTCCGTAAAGATAATAAACCAATGCTAGGTCATTATCGTACGTAGTGTTTGAGTAATATTGTAGCTCGCCAAAGTGTAGCCATTTGCGATATTGATGACTTCTTTTTGCTTGAAAATTTCTTTTTGAGTCATTTTTTCAGATTCGAAAATAAATAGAAATCGCACGGGGCGAATAAAACGAATGAAGCAGCAATTCGAACTCAACTCAAATTTTGGCTATTGCAACAGTTGAAGTGTGAGCTGATGCATTGTCAAAAATTACTGAGAGCGTCTATTTTGGCGAGTTGTTACACGAACATTAAGTGTGATAATGAGCCAGCGCTTGACATCTCTTCTGAATCATAAAACGACAAACAATGTGATTACTATTGCTATTACTATTGCGTCGTTTACTTATCAATTGCTTCTCTTATATTAGATGATATGCATTCTTAAATTCTTTAAGGTAGTTATCGCCTAGAATCGATTTCTTGTTAACTCTCAAACTTGAACCACGTATTAAGCAAAAGGCTTTACAAGCGCTTGCTGAAACTTCTAAATGTTTGATCGTCTCAAAATTGAGATAATTATACATGACACTTTTTACATGTGTTATATGCGTAAACCTAGTGAAAAAGACACATTTTAAATTCTCACATTTTAAAGCCGTCAAACTATATTTGCGACATTGATTTTAAAAAAACTAGAATGCGGTAAATTACTGTGCAAATACTATAAAAAAAGTTTAGAATTATTTACCATATAGTTGTTGAAATAAAGTCGCGGAAAGATTTAATATTTCTTGACAAGACATACCTAGTTAAGCAAATAACAGCGGCAACAATGTCGCCTCTCGCACAATGTACTTAAATTTTGACACAGCGCTTTTTTGTGATTTTCTTGTCTTTGTCATACTCAAAATTGTTTTTAAGCGTTTTTTTAATCAGTGTCTGTATTGAAATTAAGAAGTCATTTTAGTTTCGTTTGACAGCTAAGGAAATTGACAGATTTGGTTAGACGTTGCCGTCAGATTGCTGTCCGATGTAAAGCGCTATTAAAAGTTTACCGTATTGGCAAAAAGAATTCAAATTGTTTAAAGACATATTGATAAAATAGTCTAAAATATTCGTACAACATGTAAATCAAATTCTAAGAATACTTTTCTGTGGCGTACAATTAAACATTTGAATAAGACTGTCACGCGATAACTACTTTAATATTTTTTTAAGCGTTCTCACTCATCATTTGTTATTTTTTTCTTCTTAGCTGAGAATTGAAGATTATATATTTAATTAAAGTTATTAAGTTAAAAAAATCAATGTTGGATAAAGTGCGTATCTTTGAAAATTTGTTTTAAGTGTAATATCAGAACTATAGCTTCATTTATTATTCACTAATATTAAATAACATTAGCATCGATATAAAATCTCAGTATAATAAAAAAAAAAAAGTTAGATGCCATATTTAACCCTAATTTTAATCTAAAACATCTCTTAATTTAAAATCTTAATCTATAAATTAGTTAATTAATTTTAATTTTTAAATAAATCTTAATTTCAATCTTATTTTAAATCTAATCCGACAGTATAAACAATGGTATCAATTTTATCAACATTTGTCGAACAATGCTGCCTCAAAATGATTTATTTGTTTAAATTACAATTTAAAAAATAAAAAAATCTAAAAGCTGATTGAAAATGTTGCTATAATATTGATTCTATAATATTTGTTAATTTCTTAATAAGTGGTTTTATATATAATATTGTTTCTTACAAAGTTTTTTATTATATTTGAGTATTACTTGTTTGTTTTTTCGCGTTATTTATATAGTTAGTATATATGTATAATATATATATGGATATAGTTTAGAGAATATTAGAGAATATTATTATTATTTCTATTATTATACGAAATAATATTTTCTTGTACAAAATATTTTCTCTTTAAGAATTATTTTTAGAAATATTTTCTCTTTAAGAATTCTCTCTAAGATTTTTGTTTTGTCTGAAAAATATATTATTTTTATTGATTTATAACAAATAAATATAATAGTTGTCACATAAAAACTTTATTTTGATTTACATTAGTCTCTAGCACTAGATATGGATTATTTGTTATAACTTTTTTATTTAAAGTGTAATATTCAAATTTATTTGTATTTTATGTCTACAAAATATATTAACACTTCCAAAATTTCAAAATTGCATCTTGAGGACTGATGCTCACGATCTAATTATGGATCAAATGCAATAATTAAAATTAAAACATATTGAAACTATATTTATTCAAAATCATTAAACATATCTTCTAGAGGATTTGACATATTTATTAAAAATTTTATTGTACATTTTGCAGCACATTCTAGAGAAAAAGATATAAATTTTTATCTTTAGGCTATATCATATATATCCAGAACTAGTGACTATATATATATATATATATGTACTCGGATCTTTTTCGAGTACGTTTTTCGGGGATGAGAGGCCTTTATTCGATGCGCCGGTTGAGCGATCGATCCTCGACTGGGCTAGCGCGCGAAGAAAGAGAGCGAGGAGAGATCTCCTTTCGAATCAACATAACAAATTCAATCTCACGACGTGTGCCGATGGACCACCGATAGCCACCGCCGCTGACATCCCCGCGAAATGTATGGGTGACATCAGCATATGCATGAAAGAAGGGCAGCCGCTGTCAATGTCGGCCGCCCACTATCGATTGCCTTTTGACTCTCGCACTGCTCGCTACAGTGGTGCGATTGCTCCGAAGGGATGAGGGCGAAGGGCGAGAGAACGAATAAAAAAAAAAAGAGCGGAAGAATAGGCTAACCCAGCGTATCAACCGCGATATGGTATGGTTACGTATATGCAGTAAGATTGTTGATACTACGCTACTAAAGAAAGAATATATGTCCATATATAGAAAAAAATATATATTTTATATATATACCAGAAAAACTTGTTACTCTTTACATGTTAAATTTCACATGTTAAATTTCATTTGAAATTTTTTCACCTTTTTTAACCAATTTTTTATATTTTTTACTGCAAAATTTGTTACATTCTAAGGATTGTCTAAGGATAAATCTTAGTGAAATAATCTCTCTACGAGAAAACACATAAAATATAATATTATATATATATATATATATAATAACAATAGATTTCCCGCTTTCTATCTTTTAAATTCTTCATCAGTACATTAAATTGTCCTACTTTGGGAAAAAAAGGTTTTTCTCAACGTAAGACATCTCGTTTCAAAATTAATCGAATGCCGTGAATTTCCCGGATTTATTTTCCCGGTGAGAATCTCGTCGTGCGCTAACGATCTAATTGGAAAAATAGCCGATTTATATTTATGAGTTTGCGATGGACGCGCGCGGATGAGGAGGGAAATCGCCGCGGGGAAAACTTAAGGCGCTGAGAAGTGATAGCGGAGTTTTTAGCTGTCGAGATACAAGAACAGTCTATTAAGACCAAACGAGGGAAGGTATTCTTATGTTACAATGTCGAGGGTAACTTGCAATTCATGTCAGGCAATAATTATTCGCACGTAACATAGGCGGGTACGACGAAAGGAAGTCGTCGATAGCGCGCGAGTTCGACGACGAGCAGACGCGATGACAAATGAATGACAAAGGATATTTCACGAGAGGAAGTTCGTCCGCTTCTTTTTTACGGCGAAGAGCACATTGATGCGCACTGAGACAAAAATTATTGAAACGAGGAAAATTTCGTTGATTTTAAAAAATGATTTCATCCAATGATATCTGTGAAATTACTTTTTATGCAAATTTTATAATAGACAGAATAGCGATTTGTGCAGATTCTTTAAAAAGCTGATTATATACCGAGAGCATTCATTAAATCCTCGCGTCAGATCAGGCTAAAAAGATGCCTCCTTTTCGGATGCTTCTACATTTTCTATGAAGGGGAGCGAGGGAAGTAAGAAAAAGCGATACGCGTTTGCCAGAGTTCGTTAGCGGCTCCGTGGAGTTAATTAGCGAAAAAGTTAATTTCTTACGGGCTCATAAACGGACACCAGTGATGAAATACGAGCTTGATAAAGGCAAGCACTTGCTGCGGGGGAAACCAGAGTTTTTGGTGCGGGAAGAAAGGGAGACTTGCTGGCAAGTAAATAGATTAACAGTGCTCCCATTTGACAGGAGCCTCCGTACTAGTTTTCGAATTATCGTATTTGCTTAATTCCACCAATCAAATTAATTATTGTCTTCCAACTCGTAATTAACGTACGAAACTGTGAGCCACGTATTGCGATACTGAGAAAAAATGTTCAAAAAAGAGAAAAATACGTCCAGTTCGGTGATGAATTAGCCCGTATATATATATATACATATCCGATGGTATATCCGAGAAAAGGCGTATTCGGTGAGGAAATTTGCGGCGTTATGTAAATTCCGAGAGCGCTACCTAAAAAGAGAAGAGCAGCAGCGCGGCCGAACCGACGAAGAAGCGGAAGATAACCGGTGCCGTCGAAGTTCTAGAAAGAAAAATATTTTTGTTTCGTTCCGTGAATTGGAAACGCGCGCGCACAACCGACTCTCTTCGCCCGATGGCTGCGACGCTGAACTTTCTGAATAATTACCGCGGCTATGAGCTTGATTCATCACCGAAGTTCGCCTTCCTAAGATGCTTTATCTGCGCGTCGCAGTCTCAGCGAAATTAATATGCTAATACCCCTGCATGTATCCCCTCGGCCTCGACACCGTACACCCTCGAGAACTCGGGTTCGAGAGATCGAGCTCCCTCGACCTTACCTCGTATTCGAAACCCTGTTGTCCTCTCGCCGTCATATCTTAGTTGGCGATCCTCAAGTTACAGCGTTCTGTCTGCCTAAATGTCCAAACTTAGCGTACCACGAAAAATTGATAGATCGATTGCTTCCAATACCTTTGAACTTTCGATTACATTACTGTACAATTAGATATTTCTTTGGAAGAAGCTCATTTTTACGTTTTTATTTAATTATTATAAAACAGATTGATTTTGTGCCTTATCAAGATTATTTTTAAGATATTTTTAAGTTTATTTTCTTTACACAGAAATCTTCTTTAATACGTTTGTGTTAATTCTTTTCATTTTTAAATAGAATTTGAATTTTCAACGTTCAAGAGTTTTTAAAATTTATAACATCTTAGCAAGTGACGTAAGTCGGAAATTAAGTTTAATTAAACTCCGCTTACCTGTCTGCATCCCCGTTTATCTGCGGAATAAATCCTCTTAACGTTAAATAACTTCGCAATTATATCTCACCTTGATTGACATCCGGTAATAATATACAAACACTCGCGAGCGACCGGCGTAACAATTTCATTATTTTCCAACACTTTATAACTCGTTTAAGGGAATTATGCAAAATATTCTAGAAGTTCCTTCAGACAAGCTCGCCATATTACGGGGCGCAAGTTCAGGCATGTAACCCTGTTGCACACGGCGCGCGCAAAATACGCCACTCCGTTTCGCGGTATCAGCAACACCCATTACAACCGTTTACAAGCTTAAATAACTCTTTTGACCCGGCGTCGGGACTTCGCGTATAACGAAGTGCACGAATGCGGTAATCGTGGAAGACACATGCCAGCAATGCGCGCTTGGTTGCTCGATAGTGAGCAAAGTGCCTCGATGCGAAGAAGAAGAAAAACGAAAGAGAGGGAGGAAGAGAGAGAGAGAGAACCGTGGGATAAAAATTGATCCGTCAGTGGCTGGCACGACGTGTAATTTAGTAATGAAGTCCATACCTCGTTCGAACGCGCGCGCGGCAGTAAATCACGGGACATGGATTGGGGCTCGTCCCGTCCAGATGTGACCCAGTGCTTTCCGCTAATTTGCTGTTCCCGCATTGCGCGCCGGGCGACCGTGTTCCCTTCCCTCGTGTCAGGTCGCTACGAGAGCACACTCGGCATCGAGAACGCAGTTTGCTTCGGCATGGTTGGTAACCGTGCTTCTGCTTTTTGCTGGTCTACGTTTCCGACCGTTATTAGCGAAAGCGCGCTTATCAAGAGGCGGCCCCGTCTTCTCATACTAATCACGATTCTACGATTACGATCACCATATCTCGCGAAGCTGCCGACCGATCGTGCAGCTGCTATTCACATTGCGTCGTTGTCTATTCGATAATCACTTTAATTTTCTACATTATTAAAATTGAAATATATAACTATCGTTAACCGCGAAGCGCCAATGTAACAGTCAATCTCATCAAGTTTTTTTTATATAAAAGAAAAAGATAAGGGAAAATCCGTCGAATTTAATATCAACAAATTGTAAAACAGATTGTATTGGTAACTTCTTTAATATCGTATCGGAGATCTACAGTTAAGAGAGTCTTTCGTGTCCGGATGATAATATTGAAATAGAAGTGTCTTAACTTTCTCATATCAGTATCAGAATATCAGTGAACATTCGTGGTCGATAGTCCGCGCGCGCGGCGTACATACATTCGTTCGAATCGCGATGCTCTAATCGACAGCGGAAGGAGAGAAAAGTACGGCCGCGTGCGTTCGCCTCTGGGATTCGAGAGAGCACAATGGAATTATGTTCGTATCGTGATGTGGTGCTATATGGGGAGAGAGAGGCGACACACGCGTGTACACACACGCGTGCAGCGCGACAGGACGACGGACGGGCGATATAGCATCGCGGTATGTCGGATATGCTCGCTATGCCGGGACCATGTTCTGGTTTTGATCCGTGCGCCAGATAAGATCGCTCTTTGTTACCGAGGCTCGTGCCTTCGGGACCCAGAGAGAAACTAACCATCGATGTGTGTATGCCTTTTACCTGCCCTCCCGAAAAAAAAAAAAAAAAAAAAAAAAAAAATAATACACAATGAGAATCGAAGAACTTACAAAAAGATCGATAGTCGTTGATTACTATTTATTTTTTATCGGAGCTACGAGCTTCTTCAACGTGTGTAAGTTTTTGAGAAATAAGTAATCATAAGTTTAAAGAATAATTAACATAATGATGAATCATATATGTTTTAATTCATAGAACCATGTTTATTTGTTAAATGACACATTCTTGACTTTATATATTTCCGTCATAATTAATTATCTTGTTATTTAACCGCGACGTTTGTTGCTGTATAGGGTTAGGTTTTCAGAATGGAGAAAAATTTTATCTCTTTTTCTGTCTTTCTCTTTCTACTTTCCGGGCGAATCCGACCTGTCGCGACATTCGTTTAGTGTAGGAGACACTCGTTTGCGATTAACTCACCGCGGGAGTATCGACTGCTCTTGGGTGGCGGAGAAATCACGGTCGGTGACTTTATCGGGCGCGCGTTAAACAGGCTGTATGTCCTATCACGTGTTAACTACCACGGCGATTCAATCGAATTAATCGCGGGACAAATCCCCGCTGTGAATGTAATGCCTTTGCGTCTTTAGCTTCGGCGTGTAGAAACACATCGTCCTTTTGCAATGTATCTCTTCTGTATAATGTGTGCAATTTTATAGTAAAAACATCTTTTTAAATCTTATAATTTGAGAGTATCTTATCACAGAAAATACTTACCTGATTTTATATTTTACAGTTTTTTTTTTTTTTTTAAGCAGACCACGTAAAAATCAGTTTACCGAGCGTTCCATGTTATCGCGATATAATCATAATCAGCAAATCGCGCGGTGTGATTCTTGCTTTACGACTTACGACAAGTGCTCTCCGCAGGCTCATGCGCCTCGTTTTGTCATCGTCGTCACCGCGAAGTAGTCGGCACGAGAAAAGCAGCAACGGGCCTCAAGTAATAGGCCGCCTAATGGAAACGTGTTTTTGTTGCCGGACGTTTGCCTGGGTGTTCGACGTTGTCTTTTCCTCGCGGTGATTAGCGGCGCGGCGTCGAACGACGCCGTGACGATGATGTCCGAGTACCATCGGTGCTGTTCCTCAAATAGAGAGAGGAACTGTGCGTGTGTTTGCTCGCGCGTGCTCGCTCGAATACAATCGCGCTCCGCGGGGCACATAAGCGTGACCCAATAAGCGTGACCTGCGGCTTCTTTTTTACCCGTTCTCTAGACTCTGCTGTAAAGCGGGATCAATTAACATGGAAATGCGCTCGATCGATTTGCCAACATCGTCGTATGCACGCTCTTTCTCACGTGTCGGTCCTATATCTGGTTCCTGAACAACGAGCTCCTCTCGAATACCGGCCTAATGATGATCATCTAGTTACGCCCGGTAATAAAGTCCGGTCCCAGGACTTACACCGAAACGATATCCTCGCGAGTTTTCAAACGTTTCGCGTATACAAGCGGTGCTTCGTGCCACTTTTCTCGCTCGAGAAGGAGAGTTCATATTCTCATCACATACTTGCGGTACAAGCTGTCATTTTCTCGAATCGACAAGCTGTTAACTCAAGCGCTTAGAAAGTTTACTACATTTGGATAAATTTATATATAACTGTATAAATTACTATATATACACTACTATTGCGTATTTATTGCTGTAGATAAGGAGATATTAAAATGTAGAATATTGTATCGATATATATCTAATTCAAAATAAGAAGTTCAACTTAGAATCTGTGTGTGTGTTTATGTACATGTAACAATACTACTAAACTAAGGATTTATGTATTTTTTACCAGCGTTATAGTTAGATATAATACGTATATCTATACGTAGTGTATGTACATTTTTAATGATTGACAAAAGTAAAAACTAACAGTCCGAAAATATTTCGAAGTTTGTTCAAAAAGTTTCCTTTTCTTCCATTCGAAACATTTAGTCTTTAATATTACACCGTCACTGTTGTGCGTATCGGTAAACGTGCGGCAAACCGCTGAAGGGCTGCTGCTGGCTGGCAGGCTCGCGCACGGCAAGATGAGGCGAGGCACGACGATACAAGCCATGGCAAGAGCATCGCGGAGATATGCCCTGCCTGCCTGCGGGTGCAACGACCCGTCTGACCTTTGTCCGGCCCGTGCTTCGGCCTGGCCCTGCCGGTACCAACCGAGAGACGGCCGATCTACCGACTCGCGGCGGCGCGGTCCGACTTGTTCGCTCCGAACTCTCGAGCAGCTTGTACTCGCGATCGGTTCCGCATTCGAGCTGAACGCGACAGGATAAACTTGAAAACTTTCGGTGCGTAGATTACGCAAAGATTATTTGTACAATACTTGGCGTAAAGGTTCTCGCGAATAGTACGTTAAATACATGTAGTTGTTAAAACACTTTGTAATTTCTATTTATTTTAATAAAGAAATATGTAATCTCGGTAAAATATAATTACACTCAAAAATTTTATAAAGTGTGCTTCTAAACTTGTTTCAAAATGGGAATAAGATATATTGCGAGAAAATTGAAATATTGGCACATGTATCCATAATATCTACTCTAACAATAAGATGTAAATACAGTAGTTAAATAGTATTTTTAATTGCAAGTGAGAATTCGAAAACAAACTAATCGATTTATGTCGAGATGCGCGGTTACAATCCGTGAAAACGCATGATATTTAAGTACACGAATCTCACGAAATTCGTGAATTCAACGCGTGCGATAATTTCTCGGCTATTCAAAATTCCTAAACTGGAAAAACGTGTCGGCGACTCCGTCCGAGAGATCTAGAGACAAATAAAAGAGGATGACAGATAAACGGGCGTGAACTTTGTTATTGCCTGGAATGAAATTATTTTTAATCGTAATCTCCGCGCACGTAAGTTTCCCACGTAAAAAGAACGAGGCTCGCGCGCGCCGAAGGCGAGACAAGTCGTTCCTGAAGAGAGAGACTCGAAGAACCCCACCTTTCAAGGCGAAGTTTAATGACGCAATAAAAATCTGGAGGTCGTTAGGTAGAGCGGCCAGGCTTTATATTTTTCCCGGCACACGCGATTATTCCAAAATTATCATCGTGACGAATATGAAAAATGAAAGAAACTCATTTCAAAGATGTAATTGATTAATTGAAAATCGCCTCGTTTTTATCTCTGTGAAAAATTATCAAAATATAATTTGGTATAGAATATAATTTTTTTATAATTATTTTTTATTGTATAATGATTAATTCATTAATAATTGTGTGTTACAAGTATGAGATTTATTTAATAATTAAACTATGTTTTTGCAAAATATACATAGGGGAAAGATCGTTGGTCTTGTTTGACTGAATTTTTTAAAATAAGAAAACTAAACAACAGTTCTACTATTTGATGATACTTTTATACAGTTTTTAGAAAAAGATGGACGCTATCTTCTTTTTAGTAGATTTGAACAAAAAAGTATTAAAGTTATTTTATCAAATAAGTTTTTTGTTTCGCAATTATGTAATTTTTTAATAATTTTACAAACACAAAGTATTTACGTACAATATACAATAAACTTTTTTATATATTGATATACAATAAATACATACTTCAAAGTTGATTATCGAGTTTTTTTATTTATTTTACAGTAATTAAAAATATTTTATTGTTATCTTTATAAACAAATTAAATAAGACGGATACATTATATTATAATTAATCCATTTATCGCGCTGAATGGATTATCGGTTCAAGATATTTTTTTATTATTTAATAATTTCGAATAATTTAGTAATAATTTACAACATTAATTTAGAATATTTAAAAAAGTACAAAATATTATATCTAAGGAGAACACATCAAAAGAGCTATGAATAGCGTTAAAAACAGAGATATGGATTTCAATATGGCCGCCAAAATTTATTGAGTGCTGAAGACAACAAATATAAAAGAAACTTTTTAAAATATATAAATATATAAATAAATAATAAAAAATATAAGTAGATCAATAAATATATTAAATATAAATATATAAATAAATACTTATATAAAATATATAAACATAAAAAAATAGTTTTTTAATGTTTAAAAAATATTAAAAAATTAATATTTAAAATTAATATGTTATTTTTTTATATAAAGAGCATTTTTGTTGTAAGTTCTCTAAAAACTACAAAAAATAAATTATCACAATATGTTTCAGTTTTAATATTTTCTTTCTTAGACTAATTGTAAATATTTGGTATATGTATAATCTATATTTATAACATAAGAACGATCCATCTATTTTTAAGACTTGTTTCATAGATGGACACATTTGCACATAAATAAATCTTGAAATGTAATTCATCATACAATTCTATTTGATACTTTTGTAATATTTTTAACATTTTGAGTACTTTTGTAATATTTTTAACAACGTCTTCATTGTATATCGAAAAATAGTTTAAAAAATGTATACACGTTACATACTTTTATCGTTTTTCATCTAATGAGGTAATCAAGCTATATTACACCGTGACATTTTCCTGACTCCGTTAAGCGATGCGTTCGCATGAACGTATAATCGCAAGGAGCGATTTAGCAGATGGCGGAGCGCAGGTGACGTTGCGTTAAGTTACTCTTAAGATCATGGCTAAATAATTATTGCCGGCGGGAGGATGGATCTCTTCGCGCCTAATTTGACGAAGATTCACCTGCCTAATGTAAGTCTTGCTATGTAAAACTTGTTACGGAGATTACTTGCTTAATCGAAAGTGCACATAAATATGTTTAAAAATTATTTATTATATATATGTATAAACTCTATTTAAATCATGTAAATATATAAATGTTACACTGATATTCATCAATGACACATAAATCTTCAATTGAGAAGTTAACTTACTTAACAATTTATGATGCGTCTTTGTTTCTTTTACAAAGAGAAACGCGCGCTTGGTGTCTTCTTGCTAATAGCGAGTTTGCGTGCATATATATTTCTTCGCTTCTTTTTTGCTAGATAACGAGACGAACTTTCCGCGATAAAAGCACTTTCTTGCGGCGAGAGTCGCGCCGCGATATTACTTTTTACGGGGTACGCTGGTAGTTGTTAGGCGACACACTCTGGGGATGCATTTATCTTGCGGGATCCTTAGATACTTCGAGTGTCTCAATGCCATTGGTACAGCAAAAGTAAGATGAAACTTTGTAGTAGCTTCGCAGTAATTATATACATATATACATACACACACACATATATATACACTATATATACTATAAACATATACATATACACTATATATATATATATATATATATATATATATATATATATATACACTATATATATATATATATATATATATATATATATATATATATATACACATATGCTCAGCTATTCATTAGTTACGAGATTGCAATTTTTACTTGTCTTAGTTTGGTTTTTTTTTGTAAATAAACTCAGTAAAACGACTTACTTTTAGATAATATAAAATTACCTATAGAAAACAATTATAAATATGATATCGTAGAAATTCTGAATATACTTGGATGTTTTGCTCATGCATGTTGTGTGGAAGAAGATCCGTGAATAGCTTATTGAAAATATATTTATACCAGCCACGCTTTCTTTCTCTCTCTAATACTCCGTGCGAATGAAAACAAATTAAAAAACTACGACGGCAAGCGAGTTTTTTAAGACTGGTAAATTACAGAAGGGCTTAAAGCGTGGCTTGCAGAAGACGACGTCCCTATCATACCGCACAACGGTGTGACCAAAGGTAATATGCACGCTCTTTCACAAAAGCCAAGACTTGGCGTCATGCCTATTCGCTCTCGAAATCTCGCACCAAACAGTTTTTCTGCGTCGTGCGTTACAATTGTTTATCGCCGCGACACTTCTGAACGATCCGTCGTCGTGTTATTTCGCGTCTATAAAGGGTTGTGCATTCTGCATAATAAAAACGATGAATCGATCAACGTTTTCCGATAATGAAGTTGTAACGATTAGTGTAAAATAAAAAAGGATTCGTGTATGTATTGTGCTGTTTATCTAAAAAAAGTAATTGCAAGATATATTAACATCAAAAAAATTGAAGAAAAATTTAGCAATTGCTTATTTATAATCACTCCAGTTGATTAAAAAATAACTGGCGTGAATAGACAAAGTAACGCGCAGAAACACATACTCAGAAGTTTTTAAAGATATAAGAAACAGGAGTAGGATTTACAGCCGTGTAAATTCCGCACGTTCGAGAAAATGACTCGCAATGTGTTCGCGGATCACAGCGGTCATCTGTCGGCGATTTTCTACGAACGAACGAACAAGTCGAGGAACAAACGGCAGGTCGCTCGTTACCGCTTCCGCTGATCGTTTTATGAGATTTTTACGATAGGTTACGCGCGTGTCGCGCAAGCCACACGCTTCCGTGCGATTCCCATGCGATGTTGTATGTGTGCATTACGTTCGCGGTCGCCGACGACGGTGGCGATTTAAGGTCGCTACCGCGTGGCTGAAGCACCGGCTGCTTTGCGGTTATGTGATTACAGCCGACTTCATTCCTGCGACGCGCCAACGACCGCACGAAAAACGCAGACCGCGGTTGATATTTGCGGTGCGTGCCCATCATCTAGATGAAAGTTCTTCTAGGTATCAAGTCTCTGCATATTTTTATTTTTGAGAGAGAGAGAGAGAGAGAGAGTTTTTGTAGGATGATGTTTCTGATAAACTTTCTCATTTGCATTTGTTTTAAATAAAAGTATGGAAATATCTTCAAGAAAAAAATTCGATGTTGAATCTTTGATATTCTTTGAATCCTGAAATTTCAAATCTTCCGAAGATATCTTAAAAATCGAACTATTTTAATCTCTTTTTCTTTTGAAGACTTCGATTTAGTTTAAAATTACCTTAGTTTAAAATTATAGGTTTTGGAAAGTTAAGTGATTATAGTTTTTTATCATTTTTAGAGATTATTTACGTGAGAGCTATATTATCGTATATTCGTAAATGACAAAAAACTGCAGCGGTCAGAATGTAACGCGTTCTCAGAAGATTCTCTATGTAACACGCATACGTAATACAATCGCACGGAGGCGAATTCCTTGCGCTCGGCAACTTATTCGTGTCGTCCTCCTTAAAACGAGATAGTGTACAAGGCATACGGATGCTTTCGCGCGCGTGAACAGAAGGGAAAACAAAGGGTGGTAGGATGTGAAAGTGGAGAGAAGTCCTGAGGGCTGAACAAGAGAGAGGAAACTATACGCGAGATCGGCGAAACGTATAGAAGGGAAATGGAATCCACGACGTGGATCATGTTCCTTCCTCCCGCTTCGGATCTTACGAGCTGCTCGTGAAACGGCTAATTAATGACGCGCTCGTTTGTGCTTTACAGGGGTGTGAAGATTAATCCGTTATGGTTGGTTGTTGCTTCATCCGCATGTGAAATAGATCAGTCTCTGATTGATACTTTAACGTATTTAGAAATCAATGAACACAAACGACATCAATCTTAAGAGATTTTTTTTTCCATATCTTATTAGAAAATTATTCTATATCAAGTGTGAGAATAATTGCGGAAGAACGAAATATAAGCTCAATATAATCAAAATTATATACGACTCCGGCCGCGGTTGTATCTCGACTTTTCTTCACATCTCACAACCGAAACAAAAGCAAACTTCGCTGTCGCTTGTTAACAAAAAAGCTCGAGAAATTTTCAACATTCTATTGCTAAGCAAATCTCAAATCTCTTACACGAGAGATTTTACAAAGATTGCGCATTACGATAAGAATTAAAACTTAACATACTGACTGAAAATTAAATATGTATTATACACGTCAAATATTAAAAATGCATGCACATGTATACATGTGAACGAAAAAAAAATTATGTTGAATCAACAGCATTAGTTTAATTGAAATATATCCTGTTGATAAAACATCACTATTATTGCACACGGCAGAGATAGTTGCTTTAAGAATCTAGATATTAAATTAATCGCATATGCAATTGAATCAACTATTTATTTTTCTGGCAGCCCGTGACGTTGACTTTGGTTAATGTAGCTCCATTTTTTTTCTGTGTATGTACACGTAAAATATTAAAAATATCAATTAGATTTATGTATATTGCTTGTTCTTTGACGCTACTTAGAAACTAAATTTCAAATGATCAAAGGATCAATAAATCCGATCTCGCGCGCGTACGCAAAGCCCGAATAGTTTGGAACGTATAATAGCGCGGGTATATAACGTCGAAACTAACGTGCGTCACGGGATAACCCTCGAGAATCCTGCCAGAAGGCGAGCAAAAACGAAAGAACCCCGGGAGGTATAAGCCCTTGTCCGCGTGATTAGAAAGGGATTCTCGACTCTCTCGGTTTCTGGCCGCATTCTTACGTAGCCGTGACGATAATCGATTGGCCACGAGTCACGGTGGCGAGGGAAATCGATAACCTTCGGGCGGCTGAATCCGCGGCCGCTTCTTTCTTTCCGTTCATGTTTAGAATTGTTCTCCGCTTGCCTCTGTTCTCCGTACACTATTAATTCATCGGACACACCGTGAAAAAAATTACAATTTGAAGATATGCTCGTGATAGATAAAATAGTAGAGAGAAAAAAGGCTGTATGAGCCAATAATAAGTTGTTAGTTAAATTAATTGAATGTTACCTCAATTAACTATAATTAAATATTTGAGTATTCCAGTCATCCTTGGAATACTGCAAAAATGTCATGAAGTCAACTTCTAAATCAATAAGATTGTATAAAAATAAAGTAATAGTCAAATTATTAAAATAGTAGAAGATCCCAACCAGGGATTGAAACGTTTAAAAATTTTTGGTTTTGAATAAAGAAAAGACATATACGAACAACTTATATATTGGCTCGTACTGCCTTTTTTTCTCTCTACAAAAAAATTACATTTTTAAAATTGACAACTAAAAAAAAAAATACTTGAACAGAAGCACACGATACAATAGAGCTCTAATAATAATTTTTGATATTTTGTTGCAAAATTGAAGTCAACGCATTTAGTCCCGCCTCGTCTTCCTACTTAGTAAGGGCTGAAGGTCGTCAGAGATATGACAAAGAGATGAAGGACGACGAACGGTATCACGACGGCTCGCGATGATTATTCCTCGTTTCGTTGCACAGCGAGCGGTCTGTGTAGATCGCGCGATCCGCGATCGTATAACCGAAGAACCCGGCGCCGCTAATGATCGTAATGGGCACGTTGTACGTATGTATGTACGAGGGGAAAGAGGGAAATGTGGTCGCTTCTTCGTCGAGGCTTGCTCGTAGCAGCCGAGAATGAAACGAGGTAATGGCGATATTAATAGTGGATCTCTCTCGTGAACCAAAGACGCGATATTGCCTCAACGATAGCGCGCGAAAGAATCGCGTCTAATGCTTCCAAGATTACCGTTTCATCGATAATCGCGAACCCTAAACATCGAGGTCGCACCGTCGTCGGTCTTCCAATGATCGCATTGAGCTTTTTGCACGCGTGTGTGCAAAAAGCTCAAGTCTCTTTCGAGTGGTCTCTCTCCTTAGAACTCGTCATCTTCACTCGTCGTGGTTTAATAAACACGTATGGCATCTTATCACAATTCGTATTGAAAATATAGGTATTTTTAATGAAGATGCTTTTGAACTTGAGAAAACTTGTGTTGATCTTGCCGTGTAGAGATGTTATTAGAGATCTTTAAATGTAACTAAATATTTTCAGTAAATTTGAAAACGCTCGTTTTTTGAACAGCAAACAAACTGTCTCTGTTCTTCTGTTATCAATTGACTCTGAACAACAACACATTGTAAGTAAACGATCCCATGTTTGCGTTTGACTTTCTGCGTTTTATTCAGTGTACTTATGTGTGCTCATTATAGGACATTTTCCATCTTTTTAACTGCCAGGGACAACCCTGCGACTCATTTTATTTAACATATGCTATAACGTATGCTATAACGACTCTTTTTTAAAAGAATATATCGAAGACCTCGTGATAATTAATAAATTAAAAACGTAAGGGCCAATACGAGGTAACAAAACAGCTGGATTCCGTTTGCATTAATTACTCAAATTATTTATTTATACTATACGTCTCGAGCCTAAATTAGATCTTCTTCAGTGGTAACAATAATTACATTAAATCATATAAAAATCAAGATCGAACATCAGTGGACTCTTTTTTACTTTTTTGGAGCACACGTCATATATGGAATTTTTCTGATGTAGGTACTTCGCATCCACACTCTCATCTACCACTACAATTTTTATTATTTATTGTTTAATTGTAATTTATTTTATTTTATTTTGTTATTTTGCGACTGAAGGAGACTCACGTAAGAGCTCGAAACATTTCGTACTTTCTTTGTAACATTTACTTTTTTGAAATATATTCTACCATTTGTTTTGCTCGATAACGATCTTCTGTTTTATTGTTTGCTAAATATTTTTAATTATTTGAAAACTAATTGCTAATTTGTACAAATACACACGTCTATCTAACTTTATAAAATTATATACGGTATTTTACAAAATTATATGTAATATTTTTTGCGGAAAAAAAAATTAATTAAAAAATTAACGGTATGATTTTTGAGAATATATTTAATTAAAATTTGTGTGCGTATAAAAATCAAAATTAAAAATTGTACGTGTTAATGATATGTGAGTAAAGAAAAGAAATTAAAATGAGACCGATAAGTTTTAATACTTATCTGTGATAATGTGAAGATAAACGAACACATATCGATATAAGAATTAAAGAACATAATTTACAACCTCGACAGAACAGTGGTGTCTTGATCACTTCGTAGATCCATCACAAAGATACCTGAAATCAGCAATGATGAATCGCCGTGTATCGAGAAGGATGGCGTTCGATTAAAAAAGTCGGAGTTTTGAAAGCGGGAACGAAATGATTAATCGCCGAATAATTTGCCTTGTCATCGTCGACTACAAATTGCATAAGAGATAATTTTGATAGTCCGATCGATAGTCCATTCCATTTTTCGCGATGCATGACAGTTTTACACACACACACAGTCACATATATAATACATATATATACATATATATATATCCACGAAAAAAGCAACGCTTATCGTCGCAATTGAAGAAACGCATTTTCTGTACTAATGTCTTCGATGTATATCGATCACGGCGAAGACAATGATATTTAACGGCTCGTCGATTTCGCGGCAACGTTGCGGTGGGATGGTAATAAATTTTAATGCGTGTAATGTAGGAATTAATGCGGGATTTGTTTCCGCGTATCGACGATTCGAGACATAGCGATTCGTAACTCGCGATTTAACTGCGCGCGTTTAACGACCGAAGTTACGACGTCGCCACCGCTGCTGCGCGCGAATTGTTTGATCGAATTAAATTAATTCGATCGTGCCATCATCCGAAACGCACGAATTGGTGAAATTCTCTCTCTCTTTCTCTCTTCCTCTCCTCCTCTCTCTTTTATGCCCTCTTTTCTGCGCGTCGTCGCCGATCAAAATTCCTGCTCGCGGAATTAAACCGCGATGATTTCATGCTCCCGTTCTCACACGCCAATTATACTTTCGTCGCCTTTTGTAAGTGGTCACGCTTCACCACAGCGCAATTAATCCTTTTCTATATATACGTATTATAGCACGTACACGTTAAATAATTCCAACATATTCTCCAATATATCCGTCTGATACGTCGTCGAAAATCGCAAACTTATTTGTGCAAAAAATTCTACGCGGAGATACACGAATTAAATAAAATAGTAAGACAAGTAATAGAATTTTTTAAAAAAGAAAATTTATTTTCTCTTTTCGTAATTATTTTAGTAAAGCTCCAATTTCTTAATTTTCTTCTATTTTATTTTTTATTTCTTCCAATTTTTATGCCACAAATAAGTCTTGACTATAATAACACTTTTTTGTCGCACACTGGCCTATTCACGTTATCTTTCTCTTATCCGTGATGGATGCGGCCGACAAATAACACAGCCCTGTTCCTTTTTACACGAATTCTCTCACGACCTCGCGGCCGCTTGCTAGGAACCGCGGCGTTTATACATTAAGCGACGTCGCGTATCTCGGCCACTTCATCGCGCGCGCGTCTTTTTCTCCGCTCTCGCGCGCGCGGAACTGTTCGTGTAAATCATACATGAGGACAGCACGAAGCTGAGAACGAGCGGAACACGTAATACGTACAGGCCGCGAGTTGGGCCTTAATTAGATGAAACGACGATACGCGGTCTCGGTCCTTGGAATCGCATCCAATTCGTTCAGCGTGAAACTTAATTATTTCGAATGACTGCGATCTCTCGGATAAAAAATCGTCGGCGGAATCGGTCGACGTAGCTTCCGCAGGAAGAAGACAGAAGGAGAGAAAAAAATACAAGTAATATAAATACACATACATGAGAGATGGTCAAGTTTTTCAATATTTTTATTCTATGTATATAATAAGCGGGAGAAAATATTATGTATATATATATATATATATATATATAAATATTGCAGATTAAAAATGTCTGTTATATCGTCGAAACGTCTTCGAGTCCAACGAGTTAGCGCGAGTTAAAAGCAGTGAAATATGAGTATATGTAACAATTTCGAGACACGCGGCACACGCGGCTCGGAAACGACTAGGCTTTCCGTTTTTACGGCGGCGATCGTTAAAGCGTAAACTGTATCATTTACGAGCCGTCTTGGCAAATCGATGCCTTCGGCGTTTGAATTTCTGTCGAATGCCATGGTAAACTGGCCAATTAGGCATCCGCAAACGTTAAAACGTTCGACGACGAATATAGCCAACAGGTGTTTAAGCGTTTAGAGAATCGTCGACTTTCAATAAAACGTTCGGAATCTCTTTTATATGCACATATATACATGTCGCGTTTATATGTAAAATCAGGTTTCTTGGCGAAACACTCGTCGCTTTAAATTGTAGCGCAAACTGTTTCAATTTTTTCATTAATTTTGCATTTTTTTTCTCAATTAAGATTTTTGATCAAGAAAATCTTATTTTGACAAGATATCTGTATAATGTGAAAATTTGTCGATAGGCATAAATTATTTTCTTCTTTCGTTGGATGTCGCACGTGTAAATGCAATTTGCAAAACTCGCAAATGAGAGAACCAGCGCATCTGGCTCTCCTGATCAGCGCTGTACGCGACGTCGTTTCCTGAAAAATTATCCCTGTTACGAGAGGATATCGCGTCTCCCCCGGGAAACGAAGGTCCGGCTCGTGAGAAAACAGCGATTCAACAGATCCGTTGTCGGATCCCCGGAGTGTTATACGCTTTCATATAGCTCGGGACACATCCTCACGCGATTCGTCACGTCTCGGACTTCCGTGAAACGGAAAATTGTGTCGGAAATCGGGAGAACGGAGCTTCTGAGACTGATTAGCGTGTGATCGGCTATCCGATCTCGCTAACAAGGAAACATATTCTATCGACATAGGTACGTATATCTGACGTGACAAAGTTTTAAAGAATAAAAATAAATATTGACTGTTTAAATCTATTTTCTCGTTCAATTCCTGAGATTTTTATATTGAAAGATGCACAAACACAAAATGATTGATAGTTTCTTTCAAAATATTTGATGATTAAGTTTTTTTTTATTACAAAATTTAGATTATGGGGAGTTAAATTTTATATGCAATATATGATCTAACGTTTACTGTAATATTTTCTCGTGACAATTCAATCTATTTTTGACAGATGTACGCATTAAACAAGTCAACTGATGCGCTAACTTCAGAAGCAAAGAGCCTTACAAAGCTCGCTGTTAGACGGCAAATGCTTAATTACTTAATAAAGAATGATGAATCAATAAAGACTGATGAAAGCTCTAGTAAGAACTTGAAACGTTTTGCTTGATTCTTTGTAATGTAATATTTTGCGTAAATATATTTGTTCTACACATTTGTATGCTTGCAACTGATTTTTATATTTATTCTATTGCTTAATTGATGTTTATAAATGTTTATAAATAAAAATATATTTGGAAATAGAGTAATTCTCGGCAAGTTCCTACTACGCTTATTTCATGCCACTTGTAATGTAAAAGAGTAGTAAAACTGTAGTATACAAAACGCAATCAAACTGTATTCTACGTAGAAAAATCAGAAGATCCTTAGAGTGAACTCAGTCTCTAATAGAGCTTCTAGAACTTTAACCTTGGAAGTTGACTTCGATCAGCCTTTCGCCTATCCGATCTACTAGATCTACCGTTGCAATTCCTACTGGTTGGTCTGGAAAATCCTCGTCTATGGCATCTGCTATCTCCAAGCAGCTAACTGCTAATAAACTTGTTCAGAAGAATCTCACTTCTACCACTTTTGCCTCGGCAAAATCTTACTGTTACTTCGATCATCAGGTGCATAGACTACACCACATCGAGTCACAAGAGGGACATAAGCTCAGCTGTGACGTTAGAAATGTTATAGACCATGTCGGACAACGAGAAGGTAGTATAGCAACTCAATCATCGGCTACACAGACCACTCCCGAGTCCTTCACACTACTTGGTTTATCACCGGTACTCCAGCTCTAACACGCTTGAGAAGAGATACATCCGAATATTAAGCAGAAAGAAAAAGAAGACAAGAACACAGAAGATACACATACAAACACACACACACACACACACACACACACATATACAAAACTACATTATTAGCGCATATATATATATATGTTGAAGAGTAATAAATAAATATATTACATAAGAGTACTTCAACATCTTTTTTCTTATAAGATGAGTACAACGATAAGGACATTTTTTCACAAATACGATTATAAGTACAATTAAAAGCACGCACAGCTGTGGCATCAGCCAGCAAATGCATTTACAAGAGGAACAACACATACGTGTTCTCGAAAGCGGGAGACGCAGCAGAGCGCAACGGTGTCGAATTCGTAATTGGAATGTCGCGAGGAAGTACACGCGGTTTACCAAGGGTTGCGCCGAAAGAAAGAGCGACCGGGGGGTGTCCCGGACGGGATGGCGGGAGGAGATCTCGAAAAAAAATGTGACCGGCATGCGAAATATCTGTCTCTCGATATAGCATCGATATATACCGTGAAAGAGAGGCGGACAGGAAGTAGGGGAGGAGAGACGTGATGGTGGCCGTCGGCGACTCGTTTACATATTGGTAAGCTCTTTCTGCGGACCCGGGTCTGCGCGATAGATGCGATGCGACGATATCGCGGCGCCGCAGTCGTCCAGGTTCCTTCGAACTTTCTGGTAGAGAAGAAGGAGGTAGGTATGGCGGGGGCAGATGGTGCGAAGATCGGACCATTGTTTGCCTTCTGACAGCGATAAGTTCACAATAAAGTTACATTCGCTTCCAAGTAAGTTCCTGTCCCTCCCTTCCTCACGGTCTTGCTCTTTCTTTCCTCTCACCCTACTGCGCTCCCTCTTGCGCGCCGCGGGAGCTTCTTCTCTTCTCTCTGTGGACACGTGGGAGCTCCTTCGGAGAAGTCGTAGTATATACTCGCCAGCGATAACCATAACTCTCTGTACACTCGCGCCACTGTATCCCCCTCCCGCGTACCCTCTTCTGCTACCCTTGTTGTTCGTTCTGTTTCGCCCTTCTCATCCTTGTCCAGACTCGCCGTGCCTCCTGTCTCACTCTCTTCCACTCTCTCTCTCTCTCTCTCTCTCTCTCTCTCTCTTTTATCTTCTCCTTTTCCTTGCCTTGTCGCTTTCTCTCTTTTCTCTCTCTTTTCCCTCTCGACCCTCAATGATCCTGTCGCGACCACGGCTATTCCGCAATTGTTTTTGACCCTTCTTGCTCTTGTTGCGGTTGCCGTTTTGCCAGAGGACTTTGCGTGCCTTCCGTTATTCCCGCCTACTTTACCGTGCTTTCTTTCCTTCTTCTCCTCCTTCTCCTTTCCCTTTTTCTTTCTTTCTCTCTCTTGCTTCTTTTTTCGCAATTCATTCTTCTTTTCTCTTTGCTGTTGTTCCGATACTTCGGTATTAGTATCTATATTTTTCTCAACTTGCACATCGCACTTTTGAACTTGCGTCTCTTCCTTTCGTGGTCTTTTTCATTCTCGAAGTGGTCATCCGAATTCGTGAGACAAAATTAATGATTACGACGTCGAAACAACGAGCCGAACGACCAGCAGCTACTTGCCGAGCCATTTATATATATATATATATATATATATATATATATTTCAACTTCTTCGTTTTATATTTTTCTCTTTCTCTTTTCACCGATCTGACGCGTCTACCAATTTTTCTTTTCTTTTTTCTTCAGTGTTTTTTTTTTGTTTTCTCGACACTTCTCCGTAGTACTTGTCCTTCAAGTGTTTGTACTTTTCTTTCTCGAGTACCTTTCGTTTCTATTATATAGAAACGAAATGCTCAGATATATTTTTCAGTCGTCGTAAAAATAATGACAAAGAAAAGCATTTTCGCGCTTCAACATATGTGCATATGTAATATTCTTCTTACGGCGCAACAAGCTTCTTTCTCCATTCGCTTCGTTCCGTCAAAAAAGATGCAATATGCGGACGATAGCCGCGGTTCCCCGTCGAAATTCTCGCTGCTTGTTGTCCGTCACAATTTTTGCGTTTCGCAACCTTGATGACGACTGAATCCATTTTACTAAAACATCTGAAAAAATGATAAAAGTAATGATAAAAAGTAATACCAAAAGTAATACCAAAGAATTCAGAGAAAGAAAGAAAGAAAAGAGAGAGAGAGAGAGAGAGAGGGAGAGAGAGAGAGGAAGAGATTGTTTTTTGCTCTTTAATTAGTTAATTGCTCTTTAATTTTTTGAGGGCTCTTTTTATAAATATCCCAAAAATAATTTTGCATGAGAAGTCCTGCAGTCGCGTCAAAAATCAATTGAAAGAGGATTCATCACAGAATTAGAAATTCAGAAAGCGAGAGCGATTGCCGAAAAAGAACGCGTCTCATTAAAATTAGGAAATATTGCACAAGTGAGATTAAAGTGGGATTCCCGACGATACTCAAGACGCGCCTCGATGGTCGACGCTCGACGCGTAATACTCGCACGAGTAGCTAATATCGCTCCATTAGGTCCAATTAAACAGACAGTTAAATACACATTCCGAGCATAGTATGTCGCATTCGTGGCACGCGGTTATACTCGGTTATACAAACTACTGTCACGGGATACGATCCGCCAAAAAGATATCAGTTTTCTTGGCGTACTGAAAACAAACCTTGCGTCACACGTAGAACTGAATGACGCTTTTTTGTGCACTTATTTTCTTATTATGTCGTATTAAATATATAATAATTGCTGTAACCCACACGTGTGTATATAATGTTAAATAAATGTCTTCGCATTCACTTCTAATGCATCAACAATAATATTCTTGGTACGAGAAAGTCGATTCATAGAAAAATCGTTAAGTATATCGCACGATTCATCGTAGGATCGAAAGCTTACCATCCCGGTGAATTATTGCCGTAAGATAAGTATATCGACGGTCTCGGATAAGACGGGGAAGAAAACCGAGTCGCTAAACGTACCATCGAACCCGGGGAACGGCCCGATAACCGTTGTTATTACTTTATCGCCTTTCGAATAACCCGATTGATGTCCGCGAGTTCTCGGAAACAGTTTTGAAGATTGATCGTGAAATCTCTCGAGAAGAGAAAATAATCTAAATGACTAAAATCGCTGATCTTTGTATTAAAATGAAACGTAACACATGGAATCTCTGTGTTCTTTCTATTTGTCTACATTTTTCTTTTATTATATCACTTCTATCGTTCTTACAAACGGATATAATTATACGATACGAATTTTGTTAGATTGTTCCCTCGAGTTGACACGAGGCTGAATTCCCGAGTGCGTTTTGCATGCGCGGGTCCTCCAATTTTCGTTCATAAAATATTTTTAGCCAGGCTCGTGGCGATTCCACGATCCCCGATAAAGACGTCGCGCGTGGAAGCCGTTGCTGAAAGCTCGTTGGGAGAACGCGACGAAGACGGAGAGAGGACCGGTGGCACTTTGGTGGTGCATTCGGAGAAACGCGGGGCCGTTCGTGGGAATAATATAAGACCGGGCTCGCATCTGCACGAGTTATGACGGAGCGAGCCATTAAGTGGTCGTGTTTATTTTTAGAGAGAACCGAGGAGAGCCCGGAGAGAGCGCAAAGTGGAACTCCTAATTGTTCTCGTTAGCGCTGAGCTCGCATCTGTCTGAACTCGTGAACCCAGAGGACGACGGACGACGATGACGACGACGACGACGACGACGACAGACGACGAACGAATGTATAGGGCGCGAGTGTTTCTACGCGCGGGACGGAAAAAAGTATCGCGAGAGTATAAGAAAGATGATGACGTCACGACTGACCGGTGGTCGCGCCGAACGGCGAAAGGGGAAAGAGAAACGATGATAATGAAATATAAAGCGAGAGCCATTGCGCGCCCTACCCAAGCAGCGGAGCTGCTACGAGAACAGAAAAAACGCGCGCGGGGCACGCGTTTTGCGGACTGCAGGCGAAAACAGATGCCTCGGACAGGATTTGCATAAACGAGGCTAAGCCGAAAGTTAATGTTGCGCGTAACGATCTGCCCCGGATTGCGGGCATGCCACGCTGCGGCGTCGTATGCCCTCGCGCGCTTTATTGTTATTCATTGGGATCTCCCGGTCCGACGAGCTATGGAAATTAATTCTACGTTACACGGTGCTTACGCTGTTTCTCTGTATCTCT
>QVOA01004524.1:0-26185 GCA_014825685.1 Pseudomyrmex cubaensis | reverse complement strand
TTTGCGACTTTTATTAGAATATTGATTTTTTTCATTGATATATAGTGAAAGTATGTCTTTCTAATTAGATAGTTCACCTGTGAACATATATTCTATGTGAGAACTACGAGCAGACCTATAATTTCTCGTGACGTAAACATCATGTTAATTACTCGGAACAAAATTCTCTGTGGAACGATTGCATGAGCAGTTTTTTGTGCTTTTCTTTTTTTTTTTTATACTTGCCGGGCGTCAACAGCGGCTCCTTTTAGTCTCTGAGACGCCCTCCGGTCATCGGCGATCTGGGTCACAATTAAGAAGAAAGCCTCACACAGAGTATCGATACTATTAACGCTTGCTCAAACCTGCTAAAGACTTTCACATTGGTCAAACAAATTATAATACTTTCTGCGTATGTTGAAACGTAGAAAATTACTACGAGAATTAATTTTTATATATTTATTAATCAATGGGAGATTTTTAATCATATTAATACTCAACGTTACTTTTGTGATAAAACAATTATAAGAATATTTTTCAAGTTTTTCCACTTTTTTTTTACTTTCTCTTGTACACTTATATATTATCTCGATAACGATCCAAGTTCTCTTTTGTCAATCGCGGAAGAACAAAACGGACGCGGTTTGCGGCACGCGTTGCATCTCGTTTTGAAAGTTATATTCTCTCGCCGCAAGAACTCGCTTGTTGCGAACGACCGGCCGCTCGCGTGACCCAACGTGTCCGTCTAACGCGTGCGTTTTGTTCCGTCTAGCTTCCGTTCTCTTCGGAAGGAACTGGACCGGCTCTTGTTCCGGTGAAACCGCACCCGCGCCTCTCTCTTCGCTTATCTCGTGACTGTTTCGTTCTATCAAGTCCAGTCTCTCTCGCGGTTTTCTCCGTCTTTCCGCGACGCAAATTCGTTTCTCTCGCGCCGTGATCGCGTGAACACGACCGGATACGATATCGCAGTGCCAACGACAAGAAAACTTTCGTAATCTCACTACGTCGTCAACTTTGAGAAAGAATAAATCTATGCAGTCGTAATGTGAAAGTTTACCGTTATTTATACGTACACAGGCTTTCTAAGTGTAATTTAATATTTTAATAACCTTGGATGTTTTTGATTGAATACTTCTTATTATCAGCCATCTCGGAACGTGTTTATGTACGACGTCAAGGACGAGCTCGCGCGAACGAGATAGAAAGAAGGATTATTAGAGAACACCGCAAGATTAATGACGTTGACGCTCTTCTCACCGTAATATCGCGTGTCCTGAGTAGAATTTGAGATTCTTAATGACTGTTATATTTGAGCTTTTAATGCTTTGCCGTGTCGGTCATCACACCCGGCTACACAGCTAACATCATATAACGTTCCGGCAAAGTGTCGAAAGTGATTTATTCGTTCCGAGTAAGCCAGTATTTCTTCGTTTCAAAATTATCGGGAAAATGTTCGCGATTTGGCACGTACATTGCCAAGTAATACGTAACGATATTTCTTGCGGAATGTCAGGTCGAATCAACCGTTATTCAATACAGTCGTCGATAGCCAGCGACGCTGGGCGCAAACGCGATTAACGGACGCCACGGTTTTCTCTCACTCTTTCTCTTTCTCTCATACACACATACTACGGTCTCGATACACCATATTTCATTATCATCGGATTAGATCCGTTAAAATTATTTACGCCTAACACAATGGTCACGCGAGGCTCCCCGTAGGAGAGACGCGAGACTGCGCCGCGGCATAATTCCGCACGTCGGATTACGTTTGTCGTCCGGCACCGAAAGACGTCCGCGACTTGCTGCACGCATACGCGAATAAAGCCGTCGCGGAGTTTACGACGGAATGCGCGTCGCGTTTAACCATCGCGCGAGAGGCGCGTCTAATCCCCCGCGCGATACGTAAATTTTCATAGCGCAACAACAAATTCCGCCTGGATAAGCCGCATTAATATCAATGATAACGCGTTAAATAACGGTTTGCGAAGAGGGGAAAAAAGTCACCGATGTAATGTATAAGGGGATTTAACGCGTTTCCCCTCTCCCCTGGACAGACGTGTCTTCACGCACTTCGACTTAAACCTGCGCGCGAAGACGATTTTCTCGCGCGACTGAAAATTCAAAAAAAAAAAAAAAAGAGTTGGAAAACGTATAAAAAATATAAATCACGATTGTGGATAGCTTTCTCGCAACAATCTTATTTTATACGTATTCGTATAAGATTGTGTTTACATGCACAGTGTGTGTGGTTAAAACATGTTCGAACATATTCGATTTGAGATGCGAGGATTTACAATCTAAAGAAACATCGTTCGGAAACACGACATTATCGTCGCGAAAATTACATTCGCGAACAGCTGCGAGGAAAGCGCAGCATCTGACGAAAAATGTGTACGCGCTTTCTCCTCGTCTGACGGAGGCAGGCATGTAAAAGTCAAGGTTGTTCGTAGACGCGGGTGTCCTTGCGACAAATAGGTTCGCTTTGAAGTGGCGGAAAAGATCGCGCGAGCGGTGGCCGGCAGCTTTTACGGTTCGGTTGCGATTCGTTTCTCGTGCGCGCAGAAATCTGACGAAAACGAGTTAAAGGAGCAATTCGCTTTCGCTGCAACGAGAAAGAGAAATGACCGGTCTCGCTCTGTTGTTACGGTGCATTTAACTAAAGCAATAGCGAAGTCGTTCCAATGCGTATCCAATAATATCAAACGATTCTGAGAACTTAGAAAATAACAGATGCATTTCAACCGGGTTCGCGGTTTTTACCGCGAATTATATTGTCAGAACGCGTCTGTAACGCCGTAAAGCTCATAACAGTACTACATGTATTGCACGTGGATCCTTTGCAAGGATCATTTTACCGTCGCAACGATAGTCCGCGGTCGTGGCGGAAGAGCGAGTGAGAGAACTGCTCACCCGTCGACTCTGGTGACAACGTAAAGAGTCTCTCGCGCGCAGCAACCATATGGCGCACTTATACGTGCAGCCGTAACAGAATATCCGGACGTTCATGCCGCGCGCATAAATAAGACAGCTCGGAGTGGACTAGCGAAGGCGTGCAAATTCGCGCAATATGCGTGAGGCATGACGCGCTTCCTCATAACTGTACCGAAGAGGGTATGGATAACGTCTCGTGTGTGCCTCGGACGCTACAAGAACCCCATGACGGTCGGTCTGCTAAAACGAGCATCTGGCCTCTCCTCAAGAGAAAGAGTGAGAGTTTTTTAACGCCTCGATCGCCGCTTCGCTCAATGTTTCGCCTATGATTTGAGCCATTTATGTTCCGTAGTCGACATTGAAGACGTGGAAACTCGAGATAAGCAGCGGACTTCAATAACGAGGAACGGTAATCACAATGTTTCTAAGTGAGAAGCGGTGATACCGGAGAATTACACGGAGCCGAGAGACGCACGCAAAATTATCAAGAAATCTCAGCCTCAATATCCACCAATCATCAAACTACAGGTTTCTTCTTCTTTCGAAAAAGGTTTTAAAGGCTAATGGTTAAGACAACCTCGGCGAGGTATAAATCCGCGAAGAGAGGCTCGCGTTCGCCGAGTACACAAGTCGCACGAGTCGTGTGTGCAAGGTGTAACGCGATAGAAACCGTGCGGACGGAGCGCACAGGTGTGTGCGAACTCGAACGCGTATCTCTTCCTACCCTTTTCTTTGTCTCTTCCGCGTCGCGGCGCGATCTTTCCCTCTCGCGCTCCGTTCACCGTTTTCCGCGAGTTTTACTCGATAAATGCTCGATATATCCGCTTGTTCGCTCGAGGAGTCGAACGTACGGTGATTCGCAGGATTTCTCGCGACACGATTAGGTGCAATGCAATTTTATTTATTAATCCAAAGAAGATGAAATTTATCTTGTTTTCCAACACTGACGTTCTTGACAAATGTTTGGAAATTTATTTCGCATATTGCTATTTCCATTCTTGAATTTTAATGAAGAATTCTCATTCTCATCTCAGCTGAAGAATTCATTGTATAATAGGTCCATTTAATTCCCTCGTGACGAAATTCCGTCTTGCGAATCTCTCTTTCGATCTTAATTGATCAATCAAGCGGGACTTTGTTTACAGCATTCGCACGGTCCGTTGCGAACGCACCGAGCGAGATTAGCCGCGATTCGTCACGATCGGAGATCGATTCGGAGAAAGAGGGAAGGGATTGTGTCGAATCGGAAAGGCCGTTCTGTTTATCCGAAGTCGAATTACCGTGGCGAACGTTCGCGGTCGTTTTCAACAAGCGTTCACTTGGGGGAGAAGGGTCGCGAAACGCGCGCGGTGGTGGTCGCGCGCGAAGGCCGGCGGAAGGATCGAGGCGCGCACGATCTAACAACGATCCTTTTGATCCAGCAACAAGTGGAAATGGCGGCGTGAAAGCGCGGTACCGCCTGGGACCGCCGCCGATTATTGGCTACCCGTATAGCAATAACCGCGTCGGAACGTTGAAAAGTGCGCGGAGCGAGCGCGGCCGCTCCGGCGGAACCGGGGCAATAAATAAGCGGCCAGATCGGCGCAATTATGTGGCAGATTAACATCTATGACCGCGGTGTACAGTTACGGCGCGGGTTCGCCGCGTGCACGCGCGCGCATGGCAGTCACGAGATACAAATGCGCCGCCGCGTATATGTACGCGAGATGCGCCCGCGCGTGCATCACCTAGGTCACGGCACTACCGTGGAGGAAACAAGCGGGCCGCGAACGCTACCATGGACATGGGTATATAAATGGACCGAAATAAAAAGTTCGTAATAAGAACGAGGAATGCGCGAAAAAAAGAGAAAAAAATTGAATATTGTAGGAATCTCATAGTTTTACGGCGCGATGTAATTGTTACATCACACATAAAAAATGATGAGATCTTATTAATTATCCACGCGTCGAATGAGGCGAAAGTCCTCTATCGCGACGCGGAGACGTCGCAAGTCTCGAACGAACGGTCCGTTACCAAAGTTACTCTGCGACTCTTGCTTTCACTTTTTAATGATGCGATGAAGGAGTCGACCCACGCGGCACGACTGTGGGTGCAGAAACGGAACGGCGGCGGCGGCGCCGCAATGAGAGAGAATTCGCTTTTTGCATGGAATAGTGGCTTCCTGTTAAAAGGCGAGTCTCTCTCTCTCTTTCTCTCTCGAGGCGCGTGTGTTGCCGCTGCATTGGAATCATTACCGTGTCCGCGCGATGAGTATTTTCTTTGATTACGAGAGGCCGACTTCCGGTCTGCGACCGATCGCCGCGTATATCACGTAGCAATCGTTAAAAAAATTATTGTTTAATTACTGTAAAGTTTCATCTGCGTTACGCGTGCGCGGTATGAAAACTGAAAACCGTGTTGCGTCATTTCTCGCCGATTTAATCAGTCAAAATTTAAATAAGCGATACAAATTTTGAAATTAAAATCGTTTCTCATTAAATATGTGTTTTCATAATTACGGTAAGATGTTACACACGCACATTACGTATATTAAAAGTGTGTCTTTTTAAAATATCCGATTAATATTGTTCCTTATTTTATTTCGTTCACATAACGCGCTGATTTATTTAATTATCTTCCAAATAAAATCAAACTCATCGTGATATAATATGAAACTCATCGTAAGTTTTAATAGACACAATCCGCAAGAAGAGGATATCTTCCGTGGTGATTTGTCATCCGGTGACCGAGACGACACGCGTCGAAATGAATCTTCGTGCGAAATTACGTGTTTTCATCGCGAGTTGCCGGTATATCGCAAGCTTTTCATACTATTCGTATGGAAACAATGAATCTCAGAGAAAGAGAGAAAAAGAAAAAGAGAAAAATAAAATACCTCCTTGCGTAAAAAAAAGTGAAAGAAAATTGCAGCAGAGTAAGTGAAACTTTTGTGAAAAATTATTCTGATAATTTTACATTCTGATAATGCACACATAGTTGCATCAGGTGCCGTGAGATCGCGGAAAACATCTCGCAGAAAATCGCCATTGTAATAAAGATCGTTGTCTGATTATGGTCGTGCACATCCCTCGTTTTTCACCGTAATGTGTAGTATACACGATACCACCAACTCTCGCTCAGTCTCGAGGGTTTTCATTTTCATTTTCGTGTATTCATTCACAATTTATATCGAACGATCGTTTACGCAACTAAAGATGAGAAATGCATCCGCTTCTTTCATCGTATTTAAAACGCGAAATATTTCGCGAAAGCGTTGTGCGTGCGATTCACTTTTCCCTCACGGCGACTGACTCATTCGCGCGGGATGATCATCAAGACCGCGTAAATTGGTCTTGCTACTACCTACGAGCGGCCACGGACGGTGCTCTCCAAGACGTATCGGGGGCGCGCGTTCCGACGATGGGCAGCGAACAGACGTACGAAGAAAAAGATGGAGAGAGCGAGATAGCGAAAGAGAAGAAGCCGGCGATGTAACGACGGTGCGCCGACGTAAGCACGTAATCACGTACGCATTGTGCTAACTCGCAAATAATGAAAGCCGGGAGAGCGCAACACCCCGTGAATCCTACGCGCGCGTGCAGCGCGCGCGAGAATAACTTGAGCGAGAGAGGCGGAAGAAGAGAAACCTCGCGCACAAAGAATAGCGAATACGGAACGAGCCGTATTCCGCCGCAAATAAGCCATAACGCTTTGCATCTAGCTCGGAGGATGTTGCAGGTCGTTTCAGGAATAATTTGAAATAAAAAGAAAAATATAGAAACTCTATACGCGTTTGAAAGGGGAAACCGTGTTCATTCGATGAGAATTTTCTGCTCCGACTTCAACCGAACATTTAAAGACTTGTTTTATACTATAGATTAATTAAGATAAACCGTAACGATTGTTTAAAAAGAAACGTTCAATCTCACAATTTATTATTTGTAAAAGCATTTATTTGAAGAATCGTAAAAAAATAATCTATGTGATTACAGTGGATTTTCATAAAAATCGCCAAAACCGTGGAAATTCTTGCAAATTATTATAACTGTGTCGCAACCGCCGCGGTTTCGCCAGCGAGATATGCGCGGAATGTCGATTTACCGCGAAATCGCGATTTCGTTCTCGCGCGCTCGCAAAAAGCCGATAAAATCGGCGCGGCAATTTCAGGCGGCACGCCCATCGACGGCAACCGGCGGCAACCGGCTGTGTTCCAGTACCAATCGCGGGATTGACGGCCGATCGACTGTCAATCCCGCGATCGGCAGCCGCTTTTTTCACGCGGATTGGAAAGTGCGGGCGCAAGGGGCACCCGGTCGCGCCGGTTGCCCGTTTTCACCGCGATTACGCGTAAATAAAAGCGGTTGAACACAGTGACTAATGCACATGCATGTATATACTACGGCGCGGCGAGAATAATCGAGCTAATTCGAGATTTGCATACATATTTACAATCTAAACTTCATGCTGCTTTACGTTGCGATAAGAAAATCTAGATATTAAAAATGTAGAACACTATAGAATATTTTACAACGTGAATTATTGACAAAATAAATTATATAAATTATATAATTCATTTTTTGTGTATTTCTTATTCTAAATAGGTATTGTTTAATTTTTTGTTGCAGGTAAGAGAAACACCTTCCTTTGATATATCTTACACTGTGCGAGTGAGGAAAACTTATGCGGTAAGTTACATCGTTAGCCGCGATTGGATGAAATGTTGTTATACTCCGAGAGATGTAAGATTTCAAAGTTTATTCGGTGAGTAAGAGATATGTGAATAGACATTATATTTCATGTACGCATAAATTACACGATACAGCGAAAAGAGAAGCATGTTTTAAGGCTATTGACACACAAACACGCTGACATATCACGTATAAACGCGAAAACCGCAACCCCGTATTTGATAGCTTTTCGAATATTCTGTCACATGGTTTATTTTAGGTTTTTTTTAAATGCATCATGTTTTTTTTTATTATTATTAATCTCAAGAATACGGTTCACACTTTTCTTAAAATCTGATTAAAGTCACACGATGTGTGATTTAATTATATTAGTGTGTTTAATTATTTGACATACGGGAGATTTTATAAATACTAATGAGTTAGATATATAAACGTAAAATATATATTAAAGTAGCAGCGAGTATATAAATACATATGTAATGCCAAGGAGCGGAAAGAAAAGGCACTATTGGCCATCAGCGGCGACCGACACGTCGGTCTCGCCGGTCGGTGTATTGAAACGAACGACCGGGTTCTCGGATTACTAACTATATTCCCCCTCCACCCTCCTCCTCGTTCACTCGTCCGTTCGTTCGTTTTTCTCTCTCTCCTCTCTCTTTCTCCCTTGTTCTCTGTCCGGAGCTCCGGACTCTGTCTCTCACCGCTCGCGGCTTTCCTTCCGCATTCTGAAATTCCACGAGAGCAGGCGATGATTTCTAATGGCGGTGCGCTACGACGCCGGAGCTCCGTGCTCCTTTCCGTTTTTCTCCGTCCGTTCTTCCTGCTCCTCCTCCTTCTGCCGCGGCAATACGCGAGGGCTCTCCGTCGTGCAGCCCTTCCTTTTACCTCTTCCCGCCGTCTCCTCGAGATGCGGCCACCTCCGGCGATCCTTGCGCTCCTCCGCTACTACCGCCCGTCCGTCTACCTCTTCACTCCCCGTTTTCTCCGCCGCCCTACCGCGCGAGGCGTGATCGCCGCTATTGATCCGCTATTGATCTCGTGATCTCCGCAGATTAATGTAACACGGTATAATTTCCTCGCCGGAATTTTTCGCGTCACGTGGGAACGTCTGGCGGTTGTTTTTAGACGCCGCGCCGCTACAACACACTCTCGCAACGACTACAACGTTGCTATCGTCTTCCTCGTGATTCCCGAGGAAGACGATAGCGACTGTTTCAACGTATCTAGCTCGCGTGTGATATAAAAAATCTTGTTAAAAATTACAAATTTTTTAACGCTGTTTTAAAATCAATTTAATTCTTTGAAAAGTGAAGAGATATTTTAATTATTTACATTGCTCGAACAACTGCGTTTCTCTCGTTAAAGGCTCGTCTATTATATATCTATTTGTTTCGAATAGAACAACGAGTCTTATTACCGCATAATGTTTTTGTTATTATTTTTTTATAAATCATTTTTTGAGTTTTCTAACCCGAGACAATCTAATTTAAATTCCCGTCGTGATCGGCTCGATCCTGTTCAATTGTTCTGGGTTGCTTCGAGGCGACGAGGAGAGAAACCCAATCTCTGCGGCTGTGCACAATGCGCTCCTCTTCGTCTTCGTTTGCAAACTGCGTAATCACGGTCGATCATAATAAGTATCGTACGGCATGCACGTCTCCGTGAAAGTATGTCATCATTTTTGTGAGGCCGCGCTTAAACGCATAATCCCCTTAGACTTTCTAGACCAAACCGTTCCACCTGCCGTACCGGCGTGAGTCAAGGTCAATGTCGTTTATGATCACGACTGACCTTCGTCACTGTCGATGTCCGATAGCTCGTGAAAGCCGCGGAAACGAGAGACCCGGTCATTTAGCTTCTTCGGCTCATGCGGTACCATATGGCGCAAGTTTTTAACGCGTGAAGTTTACACATAAAACCTTTATACGCGAGATATATTCAGGACTGACCGGCATTTCTCTTAATGAGAAATTATTTGACGAAAGATGAACTTGACTTTCCTGCATTTTGCTAGTAATTTTTTATCTCTCTCTCTCTTACACACTTACACACACACATACTATCATTTGTTAGATTTTCATTATAGAGATTTTTCAAAGATGTTAATAATATTTAAAAAAAACTAATTTGATTCGAAAATATATTTTTCGAAGATTGTACGTCGAGTTTTGTAAAGATCGCGTCCGCAAAAACGCAGCATTGTGCGCCAGCGTAAATGCGATCTGAAAGATCTAATTGTACTCGCGCGGTGGAATCAATTCCCGCCGAGACGAATCTGCGCTTTTTGCGTCGCAGGGACAATACTTCATGGTGGAAATTAGCCAAGCTCGATTTCGTGAAGCAGTCTTCCGTTTCTCTTTCTCTCTCTTTCTCTCTTCCTTTCGCAGCGCAGTGGTGACCGCTCTTCTCTCTCTTCTTCTTCCACGACGTTTCTACACGCGGCGATACTTTTCGCCGAACGGCTGCGTTATTACGTGCTTAAAATCATTTTCTACCTTGGCACGTCCCTTACAGCAAATCTCGATGCCGCCCGAGGCGAATGCCTGGCATTCCAGGCCTTGCACTCGGCAGAAATTCTCCGGCTCTCTTATCGAGTCCAAGGATGCGAGAGGGAACAGGCGTTCGATGGGAGTTTCACTCGGTGTGCTTTTAGGTCGAGCGGCATTTTCCCGCCGCAGTGTAACGCACGATAATCGCGCGATTCTTATCTCCTGCTTTTTTGTCGCTACTTTATCTCGTGCCGTTTAAAGTGCAAAATTTTTCATCACACATAGCGAAGTGAGAATTAATAAGAATACTACCTCGATAAGAATTCGAGTTTTCAGGCCGAGGCGTTAATTAGAGTTTGTTTTTGATAGGCCATACATTTTCTCAGCCGCTCTCGAAAGATCGGAAAGAAAAAATTAGGATAACCTGAAGATAATTTGTCTAAAGTATGTTAAAAAAAGAGTAAGTCATAAAACTGTATTTTATGACTGACTCTTTTGTGAGCCGAGAGAAAATTCCTATGGCAGTAGTAACTGCATTCTCATTTCAAATATCTTACGGAAAACTTATCTTGCTGCATTACTGCTCGGTTGCAACACGATAAACAGACGGAAAAATGATGTTAGATATCTCTTCAAATAAATCTAATTGCTGTCGGTAATGGGAAATGAGAGATACAGTATCGAGCGTTGTGCACGCGACGGTTTATCGAGATTCTATCACGTACAAATGTCGCCACGAGTCTCCCGGGATCGTTAAAACGCACACTCGGCAGAAATTCTCTTATCGAGCCCAAGGATGTCAGGAACGGCTGCCAGATGAGTTTCATTCGCGCGGCATCTGGGTCAACCGCATTCGCGCAAGTGCACCACGGCGCGCCCATTCCATTTCCACCTGCGAGCGTGCGCGCTCCAACGAGTTTCGTAGATGCTTGAGAACTGACTGATTTATTTCCCACCATACGTGCAGCTCGTTAATAAACAGAGAGTTTATCTCTATCTCGCAACGAGTATTTTCTTTTTTACGAGAAATAAAAATCTTGTTATCTGCAAAAATCTTGTAACGAGTTGGCGATTGAGTTTCGATTAAAATTAATTTACATTTTTTTTCATTTAATCAAATTGAAAAACTTTTTAATTAGATTTAAATATATATCAAGTTTATTCTTTTTAAGTACTTGAATCTTAATGGTTTTTTTTAGCAAGATGATGTTTATTTTCTGTTTAAATTGTTTGTTTAAATTGTTTTTTGAATTATCTGCGCAAGCTTCTTTTTCGTTTCAACATACGTTCAGTTTGAAACGCTGAGGATTATCCGATCTCGGGAAAACATTCGGCCGTCAGGTTGCTGACTTCTTCTACTCCAACGGTCCATTGTTTGGCAAAAGTGGGCCGTGGGTACGCCTCGATGGATTTTCGCATATTCATGAAGACGCGCGTATTGAGAAAGTAAAAATGTGCGCGTAGTGTTTTACGCGTAACGACGGAAAATTTATTTGTCATGAGCTTTCCCTCTGTTTTATATTGCCTAAAGACAGATTTTCATTAATTTTACGCTGCGAGTGAAATCACAGAACATAATTTTCTAAAATATTTCGAACAAATAGCGCGCGCGCGAGCGAGTGTGTGAAGATAGGAAGCAATTACAAGTCTCGTGCTCTTATGAAAACCAGAGTCCAGACGTCTCTAATAGCGCGCCGTGTTTGCGTGTCGATTTCGATCTAACCCTCATCAAGTCTCGCCACAAAGAGGAACCTACGCAGAACACGACGGAATGCGAATCGAAACGATTTACGTCGATGTGAGAAACCGTGAAGAGACGCGATCGGAGAACGCATCAACACGTAAACAAACTCAACTATTGAAGAATTTTTCGATTTACATAATCTCAATACTTGCAGAAAATGTCATTTTTCAAATTGCATTGTCAGTACATAATTAAAACCTATCTAGATAAAAGAACTCGATACACCGGGTATTCAATGTTACTTTGAGGTTTGAAGGAATAGAAGGACAAATAACTGAGCAATGTCACACACTATCTCTTTCTCATTTGCAGGCAAGTCGCGGAGTTACGTATCGGATATTCCGGGTTTATCCGGGAATACGATCTCTTAGTATTCTGCTATTGATATATCTGGTGATAATGATCTAACAATGCCGAAAGATATCCACCGATTGTGCGACGCATGTGTATCGCATGTACAACGCGGTAAAGGATACGCGCGACTACTTTGTTCGCGCGAGAGATTATAACTCGATAAGTTCTCTCTGTTCGCGGCTGTTACATATACGATGCGATGTACGAGATATTTATCAACTGCTTAACCTTCGAATGACCCCGCGCTACGTATGCGAGTCTTCCTTAGCGGCCAATATGCCACGGTTGCCCGTCACAATCAAGGCGGTCTACCACAGGTGTCAGCGGCAAGCGATTTGAGTAAACTGTCTCCCGACATCTCTCGGGCGGCGATCGCGCAACGCCAAATCGATTTGGCTTCGCGTTGTCGGCGAAGACCAAAGAGAATCGCTTAAGCCGCGCTGCGGAAAGAAAAAAGCGAGGTACGGGGGATACACACGTTTCGATTTTTTCACGCCGTCAATCCGCGACTCCCTCGTCGCTTGTCGAGCGTTGCGAAGTGTAGTGGTTCGTGACTTATGATCCGCGAAACCTCAAAAAGCCTCAAGATTTCGATCAGGATTTTAGGCTTTGTTTTTTTTTTTAAGCTTCATTAAACGCGCGGTTATTTATTTTTCCTCTTCTTATTCAGACACGTTTCTTGAGTTCCTTGAAACTAATGTGCAATAGACATTCTTACATTTCATCGAAGCATCGTAAAGAATATAAAGTATAAAAAAATATGTATAAACTTTTTTATAAATGTTTATTAGAATCTTGAAAAGAACGACGGATCATCGCAGTAAAGTAGTCAATCGACTTTGTCCCGGCGCTACTCGTGTGTCCAACGATATTACATAACGGCGCAAGTAACCGTGTCCTTTAAAGCGTCGCGTTTCGGGCCGCCAAAGGTATCGTCGATCAATTCGACACGCATCTGCCACATCGAGCGGAAAAGAAACACGTGGCGAGCAACCAAGCGGATCACAGAATTGCCGAAATGTAGCGGAACGCCCGCCCGCGGTCGGAGGTTCGAATCGATGTAGGTACTGTTACTTGAGGACGATATCGAAGCGAACGTTTCTATCGAAAAGTTTTTTTCTTGAAATATTTTGAACGCAAAAAAAAAAAAAAAAAAAAAAAAAAAAGAACAGAAAACGTGACTTTTGTAATGATAAAATTTAACAAGAGCTTGTTTCCCATGCGAAATGACGATCTTTAAAACGATACACCGACGAGATTGCGGCAAGTTTATTTGCGTTACGGTGACTGCATCGGGAGGGTTAAATCGAGAAACACACACGATGACCGTGTCCATTCGGCTCTCCCGACGATGGACTCCCAACTGCTTTAATGACTATTATTACGTTCACGCGACTCCGCTAATCGCGCGGCCGAGCGCCAAAGGGTTACGAGGATATACGCACGAAAAAGATCGCTACTGCGAGGCCGTAATTATGTGTATCGGATTTTACGATCGTAACGGGGGACGTGCGCGTCGCGCATTTCAAATCGCCGATTACGACGCGCTCGTCATTACGAGAGACGCGGCAATAACGAATTGAACGTCGCGTCGAGAGCGGCGGAACATAGTTTCATTTCGATTCCGCGGGCATTTAACGGCGGTCGTCCTTTCGTCGAGTTGTCCCGTAATTGGGAACACTTTTCTCTTCCCTTCTCTCCCCTTCCCGGGACTTGTCTCATCGTGACAACTCAGTTTCTTCTCGTTTCTCAACGCCTCATTCATTTTAATACGCGACGCGAGCACCGCGCGCCGCGGCATTCAAGTCTCGTCTCTCTCACCTTCTTTCGAGATGCCCTCTCGAGGTCGTTCTTTACCGTAATTTTTAGACGCCGCTTTGCATTGTGCGTCCACCTCGCGCGAGAGATGACGGTGCACGCCGCGCGCACGGATATACATTCACGCCCGTCATTAATTCTCCACAGGTTTTCCGACCGAAAATTTTATCGCGCCGGCTGTTGGCTGCAAATAATAGCGCGTCAGTCAACGACGCCCCGATTTAAGAATTCACGCGCCTGCTGAGCTCGGAGAGAAGCTCATCTCGAAATATATTTTCCATTTTTCTGTCATTTATATCAACTCGGCTAAAAATAAGACGAGTCGCTTAACGACCGAAAGTTTGTTAATCAGTTTAGGTTAATCAGTTTACAATGGCCACCCGAGCCGGTAACATAGCGACGTATTTCCGCGTCAGAGCAAGCTGGCCGTTTGCGCGTGGTAATTCCAGCCCGTTTAAGTATCGATATTTAAAAGTAAGTTGTAATGTGTATTGGTACGAGACTCAAGGCGGTACTCGAGGGTCGTCCGCGAAGGCAGAAGTAACGCAGGTACACAAACCCCGTGGTACGGGTCGTCGGTTTCCGCGTTCAGAGCAGACGAATGCCGCTCCGGGCATGGTCGAGCGAGGCCTCGGTATCCGATTACGTGTATATGAATGTCGGTACTCTCTTCTCTGACCGATGCCATCGTGAGAGGGTCTCGCGCATACCGCGGAAGACGGCTGCGCAATATCTGCCTGCGCGTGTGTAAACTTTTAGCATCCCCCGGCATTAAAATTCCACAGTTCTGATTAGAGTTTCCGCTTTATTTTGAGGAGACTACGAGTTTTTTTTATAGTTTACAAATAAAAAGCGCGGGAACACCAGTCAGAATGATTCTAAAGACAATTTTCGTTGTTGGAAATGTATGAAATTTCATTATCGGGGGGTGCCAACTTGCATGCACGCAGTAACTTGCTGATTTTTTTCTGCAGCAAGAAAAAAGGAAAACAAATAGTTTCCTCCCTCAACGATGCTGCAACACCGATATATACGCGCGTATTCTCGACCCTTGATCGTCGTCGTGGCGGATGTCGTTCCGCGAACGTCGTCGGGAATCGCGTGCGTGCTCGCATAATAGCACGATGCCTCGAAATGCCGCATGGATTCAGGAAATTCAATGCCCGACGCTGATCTGGCTCTTTCAAGTGGCGCGGATACAAAGATGCTTAACTAGGGTCTCGGGACGATGCCTTTTACTTATTCTAAGTAGACGGGTATCGAATGTCACTAGCGAGCTGTGATGGCAGGCACTACCGATTTCCTCTTTCGATGTACACCTATTAGTTTACGGTGGTCATCAAGAAACATTGCGGACGTATACAACGAAATAGCAGTAAGTAGCAATTTCGAAAAGTAATAATAATATTTTGATTGAAATTATTTTTTAAAGTCCAGAGACATTGCAAATGGAGTAAACGAATTAAATTGTACGCACGCGGAGAGATGGCACATTTCCTCGCGAGGTTATTTAATACCGTAGTACGCGGCGCTTTAATCTCGCGACAGATATGTCGGCCATTCCACTTATTCCGCGGTTAAAATACTCGTTGCACTCTATTGACAGCGTGTTCCGTTTGAATTACAAGCTGCACACACTACGCGCTGCACACACTGCAGCTCGGTAATGACGGACGATCGGGACGCCCGCGGGAAAAAAAGAAGAAGTGCGCTACTCCATTGTAGCGCCTACGTGCGCGATACCGAGGCGAGCAAGTCTCGGAAGATTCTCCCGGTGGTGGAAGGATGTGTCCGTTATGATGATTATCGTGCGTCTCGGACGCGGTTAATCCCGACGACACGGCGACGACGAGGACGTCCTCTTGTGTGCGCGCTTCTTTCCACGGCCTCTATGCAAATGTTCTCAGGCGCGCTACACTTTGCCCGGTACTTTCGCGAATACCGTTTGATGTCGGACAAATCCGCCGCCGCGACCCGAGGTATGCGCGCGCCACAACTATGCTGTGGTATCGTCAGAGGACAATCGCAGTGCACAAACTTGGTGATTAAAGTGAGAGTTAAATATAAACGCGATGCAGCTGCTTATGTAATATTGATAACTCCTACATTATTAGAGTTAGAGAAATAACTCGTTGCGCAGAATACGAGTGTGGTATATTCAAGGACAACGATTCTCGCGCGGAGACTGTATTTAAAGATTTCAAAGATTGTAGAAACCAAGGCCGCAATCTCGCAGAAGCCATAGATCAAGATGTCTCAAAATAACCGAAAAATTCGAGATTGGAAATTCCAAGCGCGTAAATGTGCACGAAACTCACTCCCTCTTGCCAGCAAAATTGAAGGTAATAAATATCTCTCTCCGCGCGCGCGCGCGGTGGGAGACGCGGACCTGTGCACGTCTCGTGCGGATTAGACGCCGGGACGCGCAAAAGCGTCTAGTCACGCGACCGCAGGTTCGCCGAGTTTTCGCGACCAAATGTCCCGGACGAAATAAGTTAACGGCTCAGCGTGGCGCGTTTCCTCATTCCTCGTTTCCTACTCGCGTTCCTCGCGATATTACGTTTGGGTCGTTAAGTTCTCGCCGCGTTCGTCCGCGTTCGTTCGCGGGCTCGTGCGCCTTCGTTCCTTTTCTTCCTTCTTCGTGGACCGCGCGAAAGAAAATGAACGAGCCGGAGAAAATCGACGGCTTAATACACAGCGCGCCTGGATGAAAGGCCGCTCGTTAAATTGACGTTCCTCGCGCACTGATCGGTCTGAAACTTTACGATCTATTTTATCCCTCGCTCTCTCTCTTTTTCTCTTTCTCTTCAAGTTTTTCTCCTCATTTCATCGCCCGCTCGATTTTGCGTTAGGTCCCGCTAGGTATTACGATACCGGAGAGTTGCATCACTTCCGTTTTGATTTTAACTTGCAATTATACTAGCCGTACATTCTCAGTTAAAACTTCGTTTGAGTCTCGCAAAACCACAAAACCGTATCGGAATTAATCATTTATTTCGAAATTTTATTATATAATTACACTGATTTTGTGTTAACAAAATGAGAATAATTATGAAAAATAAAGAAAGAGACGTCTTATTGCAAATTACTTTTCTTATTTGTATTATTTAAAAAAATGCACCGAAATAAGAGAAAGCAATTCCGCAGACACTGCTGAGGTATTGTGTGAATAAACTATCGGTACAATCCAAGTACCGTAAGCAACATATCGATATTTCGATGCTCATGCACCGAACTATCGTAAACCTCTTCAGTCCGTCCGCGACCTAGCAGCCTCTCGGCGAATTGCTGTGTACGGTAACAAATGGGTATCGCGGAGTCATAACGTAGCGGGAATTCGTATGATCTGGACCGTTACCGGAAATGTACCGCGGCTACGATCGAGGCGACCCGGGGTTATCGGATTACCGACTGCGCCCGACTCGGGAACGCGGCATAACGATCCTTGACTAATTGCCGCCTCGGTGACCGAAGATAACGAATTGCATCGGCAATTAAAACAAACAACTTGCGCCGCCGAGAAATATTTAATACACAGCTTGATATAAATATTGTTTATTTACAACAAAATTCCTGGATGTTCAAGTTCAAATCGAGCTCGTGTACTTTCCTATCGCTGTCTGATTTTTAAAAGAGATTTTTGCGATAAAATAAAAATACAAAGGACTAAATTCAACAATGAATTAACGAATAAAAAAAAGATGTGAAAAATATTCGACCTAAAACCGCGCTGCAGTGATGTCTTATGATTTGTAGATGCGAAAGAACACGCTAAGAAAATGATAAACCTAACAGCATAACAATGACGCTACGGAATTATGCAGCACTGAAAACTGGAAGGAGGTCGAGTTAAAGGCAACGTCGGTGTGGGTCACGAGGTTCGACGTAATGTCGTCACAGTACACAAACCCATTTCGATCGCTCTTTCGACCTCGCGTTCTCTACGCCTCGAACGTGTGTGCACACCTGTGCACACACGCGCGTGCCGCCGTGTAAATTCTTCGGCAAACACGGCGCGGCATCGCACGATTGATTCCCCCGCACACGCGAGTCTCCGATTCTCCGTTTCGCTATCCTCTCGCATGAATAGGACCCGCTGAGTCGCTGGAAAGTTGCCACTCTTCGGCCTGCTCCACTAAACAGAAAGGGTAATCGAGGAATGAAGACACGTGGCCATGTGAAAAAAGGGTCTTAGACCAAGATAATAGTGTTTAATGAGGATTTTAGTTGAGATGAATGTGCGTTTGAAGAAACGAGTTTTTCTCACATCAAATTTTTGTATTTTTCATTGAAAGTAGAAATAAAATTAACAGGAACATACGAAACACGTACGAAAATGCAAGTTTTCAAGCAGCTTTGTTGATTAAAGCGTAGCTCGTTGTTCGCGTGGCGAACTTGAAAGTCACGTTCGGAGCGGTCGCGCATAATTGCCGAGTTTCTCCGGTTTCCTTCGCACGCGGCGCCTTAATTGTTGTCCTCCGGCCGATGTCGCCATTGTTACGTTTCTAATCGGTCGCTGAGCAGGGAAATTCCAAAAAAAAAAAAAAAAAAAAAAAAAACCGCGCGCGCAATTACCGAGCATTTAGGGAAATGCGCTTTGTGTAATTGAGTAGTGCTAAGTGCAACGTGTTTAATGTGTCTCCGTACTTTCGGTCTGGAATTTCGCACGCGCTGTTGCAACACGCATTCCACGCGCCACATATCCAAGTCGCGCGAAATCATTCTGCAAATTTCCATCATCGTAATTACACAATAAATAGAAAGTCGCGCAAATACTTCGTCTTCAAACAAGAATATATTAAAAATTAATGACTTTCGCGTAAAATTCGCGCGAATATGAAAAAAATCTTGAAAATCTGAAACACACATCAAATACCCGCAACATTCATCCCAGTGTTGACTCCAGACGGAAAAAGAAATACGGTGCTAATTGATAAACAAATTTGTCGCGAAGATTCGAAGTGCAACACTTGCCAGATCGTCGTAGACAGACGGAATTGACGCGGAAAGTCAACGGCCTTGCGGGAGAGAAAAAGACCTCGCCTATGTTTGCCCGACACATGTGCGCGCTAATTACTGTCTTCGCACGCGTCTCTTCGTGAGTCTTGGTCTAATCTCGCGCTCGCCGAATCTACTTATATTTCTCGCGCAGAGATAAATGCGCGTCGCAAACGAACGAGAGACGAAGCGTTTGGAAGCATGAGAGAGGCGACGCGATTAAGGGCAGTCTCTAATTAATTGTCAAGATGAATGACGGTGGGCCGGTAATTATCGGACTGTGATTATTAGCCGGTTCTCTCATCAGGCGAGCCAAACAACAACAACCGCCGCGTAAGGACGGAGGGCATTCACGACCGCGAGCGCTCATGCGAGGAAGGATTAACTTCTTAGAAGAGAGCGTAGTCGCACAACACACTCGGCGCTTAGGATTACAGCAAAAAAGACACACACACACCTGGTATTCAGCTATGAGTATTTTCTTTGGAATCTCCGCGGCCACTGTTACTAATCATCGTTTTGCGCAACCGCGCAAAGGAAAATGATGGATTCTCTTCTGAAATAATGGATGGGTCCTTTCTTGAAGCAACCTGTTTAAAGTTGAAGGTCGAAAATAAAATTAGATCGAAAATTATAGCCCTCGGCGTTTCAAGGCTGCATAATAAGCGCAATCGCGTATATTTTTGAATTATATTTCGTATTTGATCACACCGTTGTAACATCGCTCGGTTCTTCCGAGTAAGCGATAAAGAAAATCGAGAGGTTAAAAGAAACTTAATGAAAAAAATTATCCCGCATCTGAATTAAACGATCCTCGCACACGCGTTCCCGAGAGACGCACATCTTCGCGAACGATCGACGAGTCCGAGGCAATTACGCGTAATTTCAGCATCGCGCAGTTGCATCCGATCGACGTAAAGATTCGACGAAAAGACGAGCGGCGAGATCTAAATTAAACGGCGCGAAGACCCGCAGGGTCTTCTTCGAGAACGATAAGATAGAGAAAGAGAGAAAGAGAGAAAGAGAGAAGCAGCTTCGATAATACTAAACTTGCGAGCTCACCTTTCGGCTATTCGCAAGAAAAATCGGAGATGTGTGGATTGACGAGATCAATCTCTCGCGTGTGTCAGTCAAGTGTCGATCTAATTGAATCTAAAATAAGCGATAAAGATTAACGAAAACCTGTAATTTCGACGTGAAAATGATCGAACGTCAGTTTAGATCGCGGATAAATTTGTCATAAATTGTAGATACTTACTCTTTTGAATCTCGTTACATGTTTCGCGAAGTATAAAACTTAAAAAAATAAAACTGTATTAATCAAGAATACAAAAGACATTTTGTATTTATGTAAAAACGTGTATTATCGCGGTTGGTAAGACAAACACAACACGATGGTTTTCGATCACTTTTGTGCACATGCAACGAAAAGCATTGAAGCGTCGAGTATATCTTTCTGTTTTCTAACGGGCGTACACGAAGGACGCGCGCATGTCCGCCCGAAGGAGGGAAAGCTGCTGCGATTGGGGCCTCGTAAAGACAGTGAAATTCGTCGTAAAACTGTCAATTATCGGCCGGCGACCTTTAACAGTCGGCTCGGCAATTATCACTCCAAAACGCGCGCATAACAAACGCAGACGACACCGTCTGTTTCTCTTTCACCGGTTTTCGAAAGTGGCCGCTCGCCGTTGACTTCCCGGCGACGATGTCCGTCGCGGCTTTCGCAACCGTTTAATATTAATAGAGTTTGCAGCGCGAGATTATCGCATCGTTGCATGCACCTCGCTGCCGAGATTGCCTCGATCACGCATCGGGTCCGGTGAAATTTCCATTTTGGCTCTCTGGAATTTAACGGCGAGAGGGAGCTTACCCGTACATGTGAAGCGTTTTGAAATTCTCTCGCGACATCGAATTATCTCGATCGATGTTAAAACGCGATTATCTATTACCTTTTTTTTTTTTTTAATCGCACATTGCTCGCGCTGAAAAGCTGTAGTAGATTTTAAAAACCGATTAATAGGCTTCTGGTAAATAAGTGCTGATGAATTGCCGACGGCAAAAAGTCCCGATTAATTCCCGGTCGACAAACTGCTTCATCACACGAACCATGTATTTTCAAGCGGTCGGTCGGTTAAGTGTTTAATAGTATTTTCTCGAGTTTACGATTTTTCTCATTTCTATTAAAGCGCAATAGGGGCCGCGGTTATGGTTACGATTATGAAACGCAGACGCATCTCGGCGCGGAGAAACGTACATAACGTTCATCCGTTAAAGCAGCACGTGCCTTTCCACCGTCGTAATGCATCTAATAGCGCTTCCTATTAAGATACAAATCGCTCATTTACTTGAGGCTACTTTTTAGGAGACGAGTCGTCGTCGTCGTCGTCGTCGTCGTCGTCTCGTGCAATGTCGTTGAGGGAACGTCCCGTGTGAAAGTTTCAAAGCGAGATATCGACGCACGTACGGCAGCTTGCGCTTGTCTCCTGCGCAGATATGGCCGCTGGACATCCTGCAGTAAAATGTACCTCCTGGGCATCCTTCCTAGCTACGACTTGCTAGGCAAGGCGACGTATTCCCCCCCGATAAGCTGCCTTTCACGCGAGAATGTAAAGCGACCGTATCTATAAACAAATGGACGACGTAGAAGCGACTTAAAATCGAAATCGATTAGCGCTCAATCCCAGTCAACCGGACTATCGATCGTTATCTACTTGACAGCGCGATTTCGAAAGAAAAAAGTAATTAAAATACGTTAATCAGCACGATGGAATAATTTGATGAAGTCTTCACTTTTCAACTGCGCTCGAACGTCGTTTTCGAAGATCGATCGATTTGTTTCATCTATAATCGACGAGTATAAGTGTGAATCTATTTTTTTAAATAACAATTTTACTTTGGAATAAACAGAAACAATATATCTCTGTGTGAAAATTGGAAACGTGTTAACGTGCGCGGTTCGAATAACTTTTTTTGTTCCAAGTGCTCGCAATCTCTCGGTATCGTATTCGTCTTATTTTGGGAAACTTGCTTGAATTTGATTGCACGCGCAATCGCTTTACGTCGGATAAATCGCCCGACGCGCCCGATTCGGCGGAATGCTCGCTCGCAAAAGATTTGTATACGCGGCTCGCGCGTAGGCGAGAATCTCGCCGCGTAGGACACACGTCGCGTGGGCAATTCCTCTCGCCGCGCAGCCTTGGCTACCTACAACTCTCGTACCGGTAGTGATCAACAACCTTCTTTTTAATACGTGTCAAGTCTCGATATCGGTATGCGCGGCGTGTTTTGCCGCCTCAAATCTCTTATTTGTAAAGGCTGTTTCACTTTCGACCGCGTTATTTTGCGTTTCGAAATGACTCAAAAGATACGCACCATATATTTTCTACGTTCGATGACGTAATATTAAAAAAAAAAGCAAACAAACAAAAAAATTTTTTAATTATCCTTTTAAGTCTGCACCTTATTTGAAGTATTTGCCAGCACAAGTTTCGCAAAGCGGCGATTTGCACGCGAGAGAATTTATGCAGAATAACCTGAACGCCTTCACAATCGAGCGCGCGCTCATAAAAATGCAAAAGTTTTTCAAACTTTATTGTCACGAAGAAAGAAAATCGCACTGATTGACCTCAAAGATGCCGGTACGAAACGAATACGCGCGAGGTGGGTGAAGTTGTGCGCGTTCATTGTGCAATCAAAATTTATGCCACATTTCACCATGAACGTCCGTGGAAGGCGCGCGACGAAAATGGTCGCGGGATGATGTTTTGCTCGTTGGTGCGTAAACGTTATCTAAGAATCTAGTAGTAGTGCGCCGTTTGTCGCTCGTAAAGCGAGTACGCGAATACACGCGTAGAGCGTCCTCGGAGCAGTGCTTCTCAAACGCGTTATCTCAGCATTATCTTTCGGGAGAATAATATCACGAATATATTGCGGAAATTGAATTCGTCGAAAGTATACGTTCGAATTTATTTCTCGCAATAGCTGGCAATTCAGTACAATTTCCTCATCGTTCGCAAGGGAATAACCGGAACGGGCGGTTGTATCGGCAGGGAAGCGATATCGCTCGCGATCCTATCGCGCGATCAAAAATTAATTGAAGAATTATTTAATTGACTGCTCTCCCTTTTCCTCCCTCTCCCCCAATCTGACCCGATTTCTCCTGCGATGATCGGTGCTATCGACACACACGATTATCAATTCATATCGCGTCTTGCTATCGCGCGAACGCTCATTAACGCCTCATCACACTTTACTCCACGCACTAAAACTTTATTAAAATTGCACCTTAATAATTAGAAATTAATGAGAGCAGTCAGCGAGAAAATCAATTTGTGTTATTTATATCGATAATTGTGTGTGTGTGTGTGTGTGTGTGTGTCTCGAGTTTTTACGGCCAGAATTCTCGAACGTTTTATATGCCGTGGAAAACGCGGTATAATCCGATCTTTGCGGTTGATTGTCGCAAAAGTCGCTTGAGTGTTCCTCCGAGATTACGAGAGCGAACACTCCCCGGTCGGTTTGATCGCCGGCTATCGGCACGCACGGAACGCAATAAAACCCTATCGCTTAAAACCGGGCGGCTCACAGGCGGAACGACGATATTTTCTAACGTGCTTCTAACGGATGCGACGCGAGGATTTGCCTTGCGTGACGCCCCGCACGTGAAACTCTCTCAAAGAGGCTTGACTCACCTAGGGATGGTCATGTTGCATGTTCACGCTCCAGTTACAGGTCCGGTCAAATATGTATTTTGCGAAGAAAATCCACGCGTATCGCGCTGCTATCGAGTTTTATTTACGCGGCAGGCGGCGCGATCATCTTCTGAGATTTACGCCGCGCTTTAATCATATAGTTTAATTAATCCGTTACCGGATGTGTATAATTAGCCGAGTATGTGTAATCCGATTAAAAAAAAAAAAGAAAATATCTTCTATTACGTTATATTTATCTAAGTTGCTATTCCCGATTGGAATTATCGCGAAAAGTTTCAATTTAGATTTCAATAGAATCGCGGCAGCGATAACATACCACATGCGAATATATTTTTCTCTTTCTCTTTTTTCCCTCTCATTTAGAATCTCGTTTGAAATCTTCAAATTTAATACGCTGATTCGTGGATTTCTCAGGTCTTGAGATATCCCCCATACGTTTGTAACCGCAACATTGTGAAATGTGTCAGAAATGTCATTACGCTCGCCAGTCGCGCCGCGCGTGATTTCTAATCGCATGTACGCAACACGCGCGCTCGATCGTCACTCGTCTGTGGGAGAAATTCGCCTCGCGTCCGTGTTGATAATGGCCTCCTGTCGGCTTATCAGCGATTTTTACACGCGTTATTGATCGTTCCTAATTCGACTGGACGACAATCGACCGAAACACCTCCCCGACGAATCGCCGCCGATGCCGTAATCGTCTTGTGTAGAAAGTTCCCGTACGGGAAACGAGACAACTTGAACGAACCAGTCTCTCTCCCTGAACTTTCTGATGAACTTTCCAATTCTACCTTGATTCCTGGCTTGTCACAGCTAATTAATTTTAACAAACCGAAGTAAATAAAAAGGTCAATCGAAAAAATAAAACAAAAGATTGTTAGGTATATTTAAATAAATAAGATTGACCACTCAAGATGTGAACCTAACCGATCAAGATGTGAACCTATATGTGTGTGCTCTTCCAGGACTTAATTTACATCTTTTTTATCTGAACAACACGGCTGATATGTAACTTATAATCTTTTACTAATGGAACGCACGTCTTGTGAGAGATGAAGATAAATTTATATAAAAATCGCACTTCTTTTCACTGATTGTCACTTTTATATTCCTATGTTTGCGTATTTAATTTATTGATATTATTTTTTGCAACTGAAGAAGTCTCCAGATAGGGATGAAACGTTTCGTGATATGTCTTATTTATTAATCTTATTTATTTAAATATACCTAACAGCCTTTTATTTTATTATCTCGATTGACCTTTTCATTTACTTCGGTTTGTTGTAATGCGAGCGTCTTTCTCTTTACTTTGATAATTAATTTTATCTAATCGCAAAAATGGAGATGGAAATTTACACATTTAAGATTGTTTTATTTTTAGACTCTTTTGCTTGCCTTTTCATTTCGTTACGTCAAAGTATTGCGAGCGATGTGAGTTTGCACGCAATACCTTGGAATTTCGAGCGATCTATTTTAATTGACGCGCGCGCGCGCGCGGAGCAACGAGCTGCTTCTTCCGTGACGCTTATCGTTAGTCGTTAAAACGTATACACTCGATAATTGAAGCCGTCTCCTTCGTTCTCATTCTAAACATGCTGCTTTTAATTACCGATTGCGCTTCCGGCACCCTATATCTCGCCTGTCGATACTCGACGATCGTCAGGACTGTCGAGCTACTTTTTTCGCCGATTACTTTGTATACCGAGATCAGTTTCTTCGATGATTTTGCGATCACTTTTTTTTCGAGACACACGATTTGACGTGGCAGGTAGTACTTATGTCTCTTACTTAGTTCTCGATGTTACAGACCGTCTACCTGCCAAGTCTCAAATTAAATTCCGCTCGGTGAAGCACTCTAGTAAAAATTAATTGTGGGAGACAATATTCTGTCACTCATTAATGCTTGCAGTGATGCTTTAAATTCCCGCATAATTAATTCACATATATTAATTCACATATATTTCAAGATCAAATAACTTTAATATTAAAAATCGCCAAAAAAATTATTGCTTAATTATATTTTATTCGTCAAAAATCACGATTAAAATTACCCAAAAAAAAAATTAAATTAAATTAATCGAGTATTTGAACAATAAATGAGTATCGTGTACATGTGTAGACAAGAAACCATTTTTTACACTGTGCTGAATCGTGTGACAAGATGTTTCATCCAACCCGATCGATCAAAGATCGCAACTTTCTACGTCGCGACGCCACAACGACGGAATGCGCCTGCAGCGTTGTGTACTGGAGATGCTTGTCCACCTACTTTCGATCTAAAGCACGTGAATTCATCAGCCATCTCTGTGTACCTGTGCGCGGAGAAAAATTTCGGTCATCGAAACACATTGGGTGGGACTCGTGACGGGAGGGACGACGATTCCTGCGGGGTTCCACTCTCACCGTGCCGATCTCGGTGTTTCTCGAAGAGGACTTTCTTTTTCGCACGAGGTCCGCGACCTGAATCCGCCCGACGAATATATATAT
>QVOA01004522.1:0-30847 GCA_014825685.1 Pseudomyrmex cubaensis | reverse complement strand
CGTGACACGCATGTCGTAATAAATTTTTTAAAACAACTTTATCACATTCATGTCACGTTAGTCGTAATATTGCAAGTAATAAAGAATTACGATATGCTATAAACTTTTTTTTACTGTATATCTTTTCGTATATGTATTTATACGTCCATTTTTATTCCAAGATCTTATTAGTACGTCAGTAATGTCTTATTTGCAGCTGTTCGCGAATCTGACAGCACTGACCAGATATCATCACTGATATCTTATATGTTACAAAAATAATGTAACGTAAAAATTATAAAAATACAAAATAAACATAAAAATATAAAATGCATGTGTATTTGTATGTGTTAATTTTCCAGCAGAAAGCTTAAAAGTTTAAACAATTGTGACTCTTTATTCCTTGCGATATATACACGACAAACGTGACGTGAACGTTACGATCATAAAGGTTTTTTCAAAAATTTATTACAAAATGCGTCACGTTTGTCGAATATTTATGCCTAACACTTGGCACATTTATGACTCTAATCACGGTCTAAAAAGAGAGCTTGAGCAAACGATACTGGGAAAGCCAGTTTGCATTTGCAGAAGCAGTATCGAAGTGTGATTCCAGATTTGTCTTTCCAGTTGTTTCATTGCGCGTTTTTCAGGAAAATATGGGAAACAAAAATGTTACATTTTACATGTGTGTATCTACTAACTGCTGTCTTGATACCAAGTATTGACTGATGCTCAGTCGAGTCTTTTCAAATCTGATTGGTGTCCTTCAGATTTTATCGGATCCGGGAAATGTTGTCGCAAACTTAAAGTGTGTCCTAGAGGATCCACAAGGGAAAAGGGGAGATGTTGTCAAGTATATAAGGTGGTTCGTAAAATTCTCCCAAAACCTTTAGATCTTAAGACTCGGTATGACGATATATAATATATAGACATAGATATTTATAATAATTAGTTTTTATGTATCTTTTTATTTATTTGTATAGATATATATTTAATTTTAAGTTAATTTTGATAAGTTAAAGTAATGTTTCATTTGCAACTGTCCGCGAGTCCGATAGCAGATACACATACGTTTCAAAAAACTAATGTAACATAAAGATTACATACAAATGTGTTCTGAAAAATAAAACTCTTTTAAATGTACTTTTGATTTGTCAATGCGTTATTCTGTCACCCGACGATAGACAGACGACAGAAGTGCTGCAAATTATTTGATTCTCGGTGTTGCAAATTTTTTACAAAGACATCTACAGGCGGAAATAGTCTGTCATAAACGAACGGCGGAACAGAAATCAATATCTCTCGATTTTTCTTAATAAAGCAGTTTCACGAACTAAAAGCGGCGAGAAGAAATATCGGAATTGTCAAATGTGACGATAATTATGAGTTGAATGGATATCGATTTCTTGTATGTGTGTGTGTGTGTGTGTTTTCCATCAACGCAGTTTTACCGTTGATCGAATAAATTTACTTTGAACGAGCAGAGTTAAGGCGATTATATTTCTAGCACTGTCGAGCAATTGATAAGGGCCGAATAATAAAATTTTAATACGGAACCAAGCACCGATCGCGATTTAAGCTCGAACGATATATATCCCTCGTCTGATGGAAGTATTAGTAGGCCGATTGATCGAAATCGAAGTTCATTTCTCGTTCTATTGCCATCGTATATATTCATGCGACTCCCGTAGGGATTATCTTTTCCCAGCTCTGTTCTTTGTCTTCCAGCGTCGAAGCTGGTAATTTTGAAAACCATATTCTTTTATTAAGTTCGATATGCATTACATAGTCGCTCTGAAAGTTCTTCAATGAATGAAAAGTTGGGTTTTGTCTCTTTCCCCTACTCTCTCTCTCTCTCTCTTTCTTTCTCGGAAAAAAATTCGAATGGAAATCAATGTAAAACGCAATTCTTTTCTCTTCGAATTTCTTGATATCTCAATAACTATGCGCTTAAATAAAATTGATTTTACAGAATTTACAAAGACAATGTAATCTATCGTCACATTTCTGTCTGCGAATGCAAGAGAATTTTACAAACTCAATTATTTTGCTTGCAATAAAATGAATCAATTACACAGACTAATTTGGCCATATTAAAGCAGAAGACGCGTGTGTCGCAAAATTACACCAACTGCTTGAAAGGGTTAACGAGCCAAAATTCACGCCGAAGAGAAGCAAAGAGCATCGGCGAAGTTCGCGCACTTACGCAAATTGCGAGGGTGCGAACGGAGAGAAGAAAACACTTGAGCGCGATGGGAGGATGGAAAATCGTCGTCTCCCAACGACGCAAAAAAGGGGAAGTCCCAATCAGTTTTGACACGCTGAATGAACGTCTCGTGCTAATCGAGTTATTTAGCTTTTTTTTTTTTTTTTTTTTTGACGTCGTGATGCAAACCACCGACTGCGAAATTGCTGCGGCGGATTCGGAAATTTATTTAAACACGCGAAAGAAAAAAACCTCTCTCTCGCAAGAGAGAGCGGTAAATAAAAAGATAAACTTTACGTTCGCGCGTCTGTATGCATAATTGAAACAAGCTTTTCGTCGTTCCCCGACGCGAAAGCGCATCCGCAATTACGCCGTCGGAAGTAATTGCATTGCTTTTAATATCGCGCGCTGAGTTTTCTCGCGGCGCGTGTCATGTGCCACGCGCAAAATGTGCGTCCGCCCGCCGCGTGTCCCGTTACACCATGTAAACTGCATTCCACAAAGTGAGATGAACGCGATTTCTTCGCGTGGATCTCACGCTCGTCTTTAATCGCGCGTCCGAAGTGGATTCTCGTTCAACGACGCCGGAAGTCGCGGTTTTTCGACGAGCTACAAATCGGAAGGAATGCAATTTTGCCCGGTTTATTGCAATTTTCCGCGAACGGTCGTTTTCTCTGAGACTGTGTGTGTGTGTGTCCGTCAGTCTTCGACTTCGATACGATTTCTGCGGTGAATTGCTCGTCTCATATTTTCGCGCGATCGTCCAAGATTGCCCCCCGGATATAACGCGATTCGTCGCTTCCTCATTCGCCGCCGGATTAGCATTATAATTCCGCGGACTGATTAAACAACGCGCGGGATGAGCGCGCGAAGAGTTTTCTGTTTATCCGTTTCGAAATTACGACGACGTCTTTTCGCGCGCGGCGCGTTGATTAAACAAAGCAAGCAAGCGTATACAATACAGCGACATTGCTTGATTCTATGTTGCGATACAAAAAGAGGTGATATTGGCGCGATATTTCATCCTGGATCAAATATGTTACGAAGATTAGGATCCGCTAATGAGATCCCCTTTCGGAGGAGCGTTTTCGTGAGCGGCGCGTTTGATTTATCAGCCGGTGTGTATACTTTCGCGCGGAGAGAGAGAAAACGACGGGGAATCGATTTCCGCAACTCTCGTCGATCATTCTCCCGAAGAAGAAGAACGGGGAAGAGAGTGGACGGTTCTCCTCGAATTACTTTTCCCGTCGGGAATACGGACCGAAGGATCGCTCATTCGAGTCACGCGTCGGAAAAGGACTCGTTTTAACTACGTTAATTGAAAGGAAGGGTCTGTCTACTCGCGCGAGTCTCTTCCGTTCGTTTCGCATTCGAACTTACCGGACAGACATAATCGAGAGCTCGCGTTCAACCGCGATATGACATATACGTCAACGATTTTCATCGCAATTGTCGAGAAAATCCAATTGACAGAATTTATTAATTAGGCGCATTCGTTCAGATTATTGATTACTTTATGTATCACGTCACACCTCTAGTTAGAATGTGGACATATCGAGTTATTCCGGTCACGTTAGGCGGAGAACTTCTTTTTAGGGTAAAGGCAGTAATTGAAAGGAAGACCCGGTCGGATTCTCTTTCCCCGCATCTTCTCGGAAAGAGAGACCTCGAATTCGGCTCGATCTTGCTTCTTATTCAGAAGAAGAAGCCGTTTCGTTGATTTTGATTGCGCCCGTAATCAGTCGCGATGCGGATCGCAGATGTGTTCGGCGCCGGGTTCGAAGAAATAAAAATAATACTCTCGATTGACAAACGAGGTGGAAAAAAAATGTTAAGCGGTTTTCAATTGCGGCGATTCAAAGCGAAACGCTCTTGTTGCGACGACAAAACGTAAAACAAAAATCACACACCCCTCTTCTTCTCGAAACCGAAACTTTAGTCTAGTTTAACTAATATTTTTGTTAATATTTTTTATACAACCAAGCTGGTTTTTCTTCCCGCACTAAATTTTTAAACGCTTGTCGTGCACAAGCGCGCGCTTTCTGAAAAAATAACCTTGCGCAATTTCGAATTTTGTTCTGCGAAAATCTTTTCCGAAACGTTTCTCTCTCAATTTTCGCGTTCGAAACTGCATTGTGTAAATATTTTCCGCGATAAAAATTCAACAACAGCACACGCTACTTCAACCGATTCCCTCCATTGTCTCCCATTTTGAGATGTGCCGATACGAGCCTTTGCACAATAACCAACTCGAAAAATTATTTTATTGCGCGGGGTTTACATCGCGGGCGCGGAAGATGAGAGAGCGCGAGAAAAAAGAATATACATCATTTTGAAGAGCGGGAGCTCTTCAGCTCTCGTAACGTGTTACGCGCAGTTTTTATTTTTAATTACCGGCAACAAAAAAGCTGCTTCATTCATTTTATTGAAAAGGATTTTCCTCATATGCTCTACAATCTTCGTAATTAAAAATGGGGAAAACCACCTTTTTTTTTTTTGTTTTGTTTTACGCGGACGTTTGCACGGTCTCGCGCACGGTCGGATTTTCACCGATGTGTAATAAAATGCGTGGAAACTTCACGTGGCTTCGTCTTTCATCGGTCAACTCGAGCGCGAAACGCATTGAAGTTGCGCGAGTCGATATAACGAGAAAAACGACCGCGCCTGTCGTTCGTATAGTTCGCGGCTAGATTTCTTCGCTCAGCTTAACGGAGATTGCAGATAGTACGGGTCAGAGTGTGTGTGTGTATGTGTGCGTGTTTGTGTGTGTGTGTGTCGTAAGTTCCGTGAACTTTAATTATCGCAAAATAAAAGAATAAAAACTCGTCCGTCGGCTAACTCGTTAGAACTTGGTGACTGCAAGATTCACCGAGGAATGAAAATTATGCTCGCGTCTCTCTCCCATTCGCAGCAGATTTAACACCACGTAGTAACGTCGAACTCATTTTATGACCACGTGGTTTCCGATACTTTCCGCGGAAGCGGAAAGAATCATCTTCTTCACAAAAGATCGCCGAGGGGAGGAGGGAAAGGGGGAAAGACCGATTCCGCTTTGCGATTAGTTTCAAATGATCTTCGATTTCGCAAACTTCGAACGTCTTATCTCTATTATATTTTTTTCCTTCTCATAGTTGCGCCGCGGTCATCACAAATAAGTTTCGCGAATATGGAAAGGGGGAGAGGCGGAAATTCTTTGCTTTATATAATTGTGACTCGACGCGTGTATGTTGTCGCGATATTTCGTCGCGCAATGTAAGAGGGAAAAAATAGGAGCGAACCTGTATAACCGCCAAAACATAAAAACTTTTCTAATATAAAGTTTGTCCATCAGCAGCATGGATGAATTTCGGTCTTCATGTGGCACCAGACATGTAAAAGCCGTTTTTATGTACGTGTCAGTGAATGTTACACGATTTTTTTTAATACATGTGTGTGTACACAAAACTTTACTAAAGTTACTATTATTATTATTCTATGTGTGTGTGTAAATTGATAAATGTTAATATGTATACATATATATATATCACTGACATATTATATATATTTACACACGTTCTATATTGAAATACTTATTTATAATTATACACGTGTGTATGTGATAAACACGTGGGTGTCGCATGCGTTTGAGGAGAATAAATTGCGCGACAGCGCATTCCAGGCGCGACTCGAGTTAATTTCCGTTTCTCACTTTGATGCTTGAGCACCTGGAGCTAATTAAGAGTTCGGCGTAACAGTCGATTGAAAAGTTGGACGGTTCCACCGATAAATTTAATCAGAAAGGATGAGTGCGAGCGAGCGCGCGGCGGTTGTGCGATTCTCCCCTAACTAGAACGAAGGACTCGGCCAAGTTTTTCCAAGCGGCGCGAAAACCGGCGTGCGGTGTATGAGCGATAGAGGAACGGCGGCGAGTGCACTTTTTCACTTGCTCGAGGGACGAAAAGTTTCGCCGAGATATCGAATAAAAGTATACTCGCGCGCGCGAGAATGAAAAATAGAACAAAAAACAAAAAAAAAAAAAACGCATTCTCGAACCGGCCCTATCGCGACGCGCTAACGCGAACGTCAGAGCGGAAACCCGAATGACGAATTTCCACATTTAATTTTGTGGCGGTACACGCTTGTTTTTTTTTGTTTTGTTTTTTTTCACCACCGGCGGCTGTATATTGCTTAACGTTTGTGTGTTTTTTTTTGCGGTTTTTTTTTTTTACGAAATTGTTATAAAGCGCGATTCCCAACGGTGTCCCAGATTTTTTTATCGCTTTACGAGCCGCATATATCATCCAGAAAATGGGAGTTTTGCGAGAATTTTAAGTAACATTACCAAACCGGACGACGGTTTTATATGAAAAATATTTTAAGTGAGAAAAATCTCCGGTAAGAACTTGCGGAAAAGTGACGGAGATCGATCACGAAGTATTTTCGCGCGTTTTGCGAAATGATTCCGTCAGATTGATTTACACATCTCGGGGACGATCTTGCGAGAGAACGACGATTATCAAAAATTTTAATTAACGAAATGTGATTTATACAGCACACCTGCTTCCGCGGCAATTCGCTTCGGGTTTATTTTCTGAGCGCGCGCCGGAATGTTTAAGTATACACATTCAAACGGTCGGACAATCACACACAACGTGAGCGCGTGATATAAAACGTTATCGCGCGGATAAGTCGCGCGCGCCGTTAATTTGCATATTAATGAGCAACAATGACGATCGCACACAGATAAGTAAAGTAATACCGTTCTTGGAATACACACAGCATCGTCGTATTAATTTCAAGATGGCCCCCGGCGATTCCGTGTGTATATTTGGCGACTGTAATAGCTTTTGGAGAGGGTTGGGAGCGCGGGGATCAAGGGTTGTTTGCCTTGACATTATTACGATAATATTCATTCACACTTCGCGACGCGGAATTCTCATATTACAGATATTATAGCCCTGCCTGCGCGTCTCTCGCGGTCGCTGGATGTATCATGTCTCTCTCTCCTCTCTCGTTATTCTCTACTATTTGATTACGTCCGTAGACCGGGATCCTTTACGACCGACGTAATATCGCGGTCACGACCATTTGAGAAACGCGAATCTATTAATCTCGTATCGATCGGGGCGCCGCCGCTGCCGCCGCAACCAGCTTCCCTTTCCTCCCTCCCACCCTCTGCAATATTGTGTTACGTGACATTCTGATATAGAATCGATACATATACATATCGATATACATATATATATATATATATATGTATATATATATAGAGGGTGTCCTATTATATTAACACTTTCGTTAATCGATAACACATCGTTGCTCGATTACGCTGGCACAACGCAACGTGACATTTCCCGGGATTGGTATTATTCAAATTAACTCCGGAATGGAATACGCGATCAGCGATCAGCCGTGAGTTATTAATCCGAAGACGCGTAAAACCGCGCTCCCGGTCGATTTGGCCAAATGGCTTCATTTGGAAGCCATTATCTGAAATTCAATGAAGAGATTAAAAAATTCCATCGCGCGAGGAAAATCCGATACTCCACTCCGGTTCGGTTTCGATTGCCGTGCGCAATCGAGACGCCGATCAAGTTCGGTTATTGTTTAAAGAATAAGCACGTCGGGCGACGGGTTTCGCTTCTCGGTCCCTCCGGGATTTTGTACGGAACGAAATATCGAGCAATACCGGGCGGTGCGGAGATCTCCGCGCGCGAGAGAGAATGACTCGCCGCGTAGCGTCTCGACGATTTTCTATATTTTATGAGATTGCGATATTATGTTTTCAAAGGGTATATGCGCGGGTGGAGGCGGAGAACTCGCCAAAGTGCCGCGCACTTTCGATCGCCCGGGAAGAATCTTCGAGAGACATCGGTAAGAAAACGCGCGGCACACAAGCGGGGCAATATTTCGTCGCGAAAATCCAAGCGCTTGAGGGCATTTTCTTATGGGAAGCACGAGCAGTCGTCATGTGAGGTAATGTGAGAGATATATAAAAAGATCGCTTCGCGCTCGTTTTATCGCGGCGATATATATATAAACGAAACTCATTTCGTTCATAAATGAAAACGGCGGACAGTGACGCGGAATTTAAAGTTTGTAAAGCCGCCGGAGCTCCGGCGCGTTGACGTATATTTTATATATTAGTTATAAAGGAAGGTAGAGATTTAACAATCTCTCTCTTAAATTATAATTCCGCGCGCTAGCTGCGAAGTGTCGCGTTTAATGGTTACGTTAATACGCGGTAATGGCAGTTCCATTCCAATATACGCGCGCGCGCGCGCGCACACACGATAATAAACCTAGTCTGAGTGTGTTTCAGGACTCGCCTCCTTCGTAAAACCTCCATCACTCGCGTCCCATCGATTTTCGAGCGGTCAAGGAAGCAATCGCGATCGATACGTCAGAATACGAACGCAGGACGCGCCGTTCACGTTAATTTGCGGCCCTCGGTCCGCTTCTCTCGTCCCTCCCCCTACCCGCACATGTCTTCCCTAGTAATTGACAATTTCACACTCCAGCCCGGGCAGTAATTAAGCTGCCATGTGCGCAGACCCGCGATGTCGATTTTTTTTTCGTTTCCTCGACCGCGGATCTTTCTCTCTTTTCTCGTCGGCCAATCCTATCGACGGTGACGCGCGAGAGTCACCGTCCGTTCGATCTCCGCGCGCGAACGCTATCTTTCTCTTTTTTCTACGTATCCTCTTCCCGCGCGTTCCGAAAAAACGCGACAATTAGTTTTTGAACGGCTCTCTCTCTCTCTTTTTCTCGTAGTTTAAAGAGACAAAGGGCGAAAAATGGAGAGAAAGAGGTGCGTTTCGGCGGAAAGTAATAAAACTAACAGAAAGGAAATTCGTCCTTCTCGTACAGAACGCGAAAGGGAGAAATTCATTTGTCACCGGACGAAACCGGTCTCTCGGTCGCGCTTTTCGTACACGTACAACGTTATAGTTTCGTGTATTTAACCCGCGCGTGTGTTGCTATTTATTGCGCGTGTAAATTTAATTCAACGTGGATTATTACTTGTCTTGGCACAAATATTAGAAAATATTAATGAGCGACACGTGTAATTCCGCGCGATCTTTTTTGACGATCTGACGCACGTATTGCACATCACATTCGCTGAGAACGGACGCGGGATCGACGTGTTTCCTACCATCCGACGATTTTGTCTGGAAAACACGCCGGGAAACATGGCGCGAACCGATATACCGGCGCACGTCCGAGCCCCGGAACGAAGATTACACGCGGGGACTGCCGAAATTATCTCGCGCGGCCGGCTGATACGAGAGGCGAAGTGATTAAACACACGTATCTATTCGCGCAACCCGCTGATTCTGTAATCAGCAGCCGAGCCCCGGGTAGGTAGGCAAAACGCGCGCGATGACGCACGGCGATGCGAGAGCGAGTCGAACGAGGCGAGTCGGGCGCAAATTGAGAGAAATACATCCCCGTCGTGGTCCTCTTTCCCCTCTTTCCGCCCTCCAGTCCGTCCCGGTATCTACGTATGCCGCAAAGTGCCCTGCCGTCGATGCGAATTAAATATGCAGATGGCTTTGATGCGTATACCTCGCTAAATATCGATGGAAGCTCGGCCCGACGCACGGCGGAATTTTTATATCGCGCGTAGCGTTTTTTTTAAAGCTTTCGGGGATGGATTTTTTCACTCCCTTCCTCCCTTTACTGCCCCTCGATTCGATCCGATCCGCGCGCGATTCGGGGGTGGAGATTTTTTTTGCGATCGCGCTTTTTCGGAATTCCGTCTCGTTAGTTATAAATGAAGTAGACCGAAGCCGGTATATTGATTTCTTCAGCGGGAGGAAAGGGGAGGAGAAGGAAAAATTGTGCCGCGTTGGATTCGCGTTCTTTCGGGAGTCGAGGGAGGATAAACGAAATGATTGCCGCGCGTCTGTGTGCGCGCGCGGGCCACGTGCATTGCGCGAGATGGGCAAAGAGGATGTGCAAATAAGTAAATATGTGCATATCGACGCGCGCGCGAAACTCCGTGTTGTCTCTCTCTCTCTCTCTCTCTCGCTCGCTCACGGGGAAGAAGGGAGGCGCGCGGCTGCGTGAGCGCAACGGCACGTACGTATTATACAATACATGCGAGAACGATTTGGCCGGTTGTATTCTGTTCGGGCGGCTCGCATCCGGAAGTGCATGCTCCAATTACATTGTTCGTGCCCGGATGCGAAATTCATGCGCGACATGTGCGCGACGTCGCCGAGCGCGCGCGCGCGCGCGCGCGTTCTGCAAAGCCATGTGTAATGGAGAAATTAGGTAAAATTCTGCGACGAGCCGTCGCTGTTACGCAAATGTATCCCGAGTACGTGCGCATTGAGAGAGCGCACAGAGAGAAAATTAATTATTTGAAAATGCGCGCAATTCTGTTTCGCATCACACACGTGACAATTAAGGGCGGGAAGTTGGAAAGACGGAAAATAAGAGGAAAATATTTCAAAGCTGTCACATCGCGCGTTGTTTAGAAAAATTAAGGAAATTCGGTCGAATTCGTTGGAATAAATTAACGTCATTTGCGAGAAAATGTAACGCACAAGCGCGCGAGAATGATGCTCGAAATAATTCGAAACACCTTCTTTTTATTTCACTTTCTTTGTATTTCAACATTGAAACAGATATTTCTAGTTGCTTCGTCTCTTCTCTAATTACATTTGGTGTTGATCAGAAAGCGCCGAGTCATCGACGCTTTAATGACGTTACACGCTACACGCGAGGGAGGGTGTCATATCCGTGGGTAATGACGACGTGGATGAATCCGAAAGCCGTGTACATACGGTGCCAAGGATCCTACAGTTCGTTCGCGTGAGCGGAATCTTTGACGGCGAACTGACACGTAATTTCCTCACCTACACCACCCCTCATCCCCCCTCGTCTAACTCCGGAATCTCGAAGCCCGAGTAGCCAAGTAAGTTTTCGAAGAAGGGCGAGAGGGAGGGAGAGGGAGAAAGGGAGGGTCTGATCCAATCACTCGCGTTGGATGTTCTCTGAGAGATCAGGCGATTCCTTTCACGACACAAGAAATATCACTTTATATCGAGAAATCGAGTGAGGCGAAAGTGTTATTTAATACAAAAAAACAAAAAAAGTGCACCGAAAAAAGGGAAACAAAATTTTTGTTTATCACCTCGACGCGAGACCTCATTACCGGATGAAACGTACGGATGAGCGTATGTATATATACGTCAGCTAGTATAGCTCGCAGCTGAAAGTGTTAAAGTCATCAATGTCAGTGGGAGATGCAGTGACGACGCGGAATGACGTCCCGGAGCGATTACGTGTCCCGTGACCGGCTGCGAATCGCGCCGAAAAGCGGATGTCAAATGTCGCCGTGGGTTGCACCCGTCGAGGGTTATAATGCCGCGTTTCTCGGCTGCGCACAATCGACGATGGGGGAGAGAGGACGGCGGTAACAGAGAGAGAGAGAAAGAGCGACAGAGAGATAACGTGCCCCGAAGGCACACGTTCGCTTTATCCGCCGCGGGATATACACGCGCTTGCTTTGTGTGTCGCATTTTACTCTTGTCGTTGTCGTTGTCGTTGGCGAGTCGCCGGATGCGGAACAATATGTACAATGGCAACATTGTTGAAAGTTAACCGCGCGATAGCGAATGAATTCCGCCACTACGGAGATCTCTTGACGTGGGCAAAAGGGGTAAGAGGAGGAGGAGGAAAAGGAGGAGGAAGGAGATGGAATTGATTTAAATTTCGGCCGCAAAAGCCCCGGAGATGGGGGAGAGGAATGACGCGAACTGCGAGAGAGCGAAACAGCGCGATTTAATTGCATTCGCGAACTATTTTCGCCCTCAATCAGTTATTCTTCGCCCCGTCCCTTCCTCTCGCTCGCTCGCTCGACGATTTTTTTTTTTTTTTTTTTTTTTCCCCAACGTCGTTGAAAGCCGGTCGTTTCGGCAAATTGGAAACGATACGCGTCGCTTATGATACGTCGTACGTAAAAGCGTTTCGAAACGAAATTTAACCGGTGTACCGCGGATCACAATCGTGACGGCGGTCTTGTTAGAATTTGAGTGGGTAAATGCAGCGTGTAAAACGCGATGGACGAGCGATAGTTCAACTACGTTATAAAAGGGTGATTTTTTTGAGAAGACGTACAGAGATTTTTTTCGGATGATGGAGAGGATGAACATTTTTTGTCAACAAAATGGGGTCTTCAAACGCTCGTCGCTATTCTACTCTACGCGACGCTTCCCAAGTTTACGCCTGGGAAGTAGGCAATTTATCACACACACAAGAGCACAGCAGGTTGCCCGTCTCCCATGCGCTTTCAATCTTTCGAATGCAGTTCACTGGACTGACAAGAGATTCCGTTCGAAAGAATAAACGCTCTTTAATCAGATCACATCTTACGGGGGCGGGAACTGGAGCGAAGTGGCAACTCCAGGAAAAATCTGTACTTATTTAAAAAGCAATATAAACTTTTACTCGCGAATATAAAAGTTTTTTTTTACTTATATTTTACAGTTTTATGCTAAAAAAAAATGCTCCTCTTCCGCGAGAAAATGTCCAAAAATAAGTGAAACCCGTGAAAGAAAAAAAAGGAGAAAACGACGCGATGCGGAGATTGAAGTCGCGCGCGATAAAAAATTTGAGCGCTTTAAATTAAGATTCGCGATGTGTCACGGTATTGAGTTATACGGCAGCGGTCTGTAAGGTATAAAAAAAAAAAAAAACAACCGCGGCGTTGGGAGGGAAGGGGTGGATGATATTTGAGAAATATCGAATAACCGCGAGATATACGAGCCGCGGAGATAGCGCACAGATCGATGGACCACTTCATTAATGGATAAAGTGTTATGGCGGTAATCCTCTTGCCGTGTATCCGCAGTTGGAACGCGAGCCAAAACCCTTCCGCGTGATAATTATGTAATATCGCGCGGGCGCGCAAGAGCTGCGCCCGCATTGCGCATGTGAAAACGAGTTTCCAAAGGAGAATTGTAACATTTTGCCAGTCGCAGTTTCATGTATCACTCCGACCTTTAACCACACATGCACAGCATCCCTTATTACGATAATGCAACGTCAAGAGAAAGAGAGAGACAGACAAAGAGAGAGAGAGAGAGAGAAGCGCGATTTTTTCTTTTAACTCTAAAACTCGCAACGAGTAATTTTCCAAAATTACGGGAACCGCACTTTCAATCTTTGTTTTAAAATCATATCGAAACAAAAAATACAATTCCGTTTTAATGATAAAATAAAAAAAAAAAAAAAGTAAGATTTATTGCCGGGGAAAATACAATATTGCGTTGTTGTTGCGTCAAATATTGCGCTACTCCAACAGAGAGAAAAGCAAAAAGCTCGCGCGCGCACCGCAAGTTAAGCTGGAAATAAATGAGCCGCGCAAAAACTATGGGAGATGCAGCAAACACGTGAAGACTTGATCGTCGCGGGACAGCGGTACATTTATCTGATAAAGAGGATCATCAGTCATCGCGGGGTTGCATAAATCATCGGAAAGTTGGCGGCGGTGCGCGATTTGTAACTTCGGGATATTCCCTTTTCCCTTTTCCCTCATCTCCTCCCCTCGCCCTCAGTCACCGGGTGGTTCTCTCTTCGCGCGCGGTCGTGTGCGACCGTATTACTTCCACGGGAGGGGGCGAGGAGAAGGACGAAAGAGATTCCGGGAAACGGTGCTCTATCACGTGAACGATAATTGCTTGATATCAATCTGGGAACGGTGCTATTAAGTGCCTTGGCGCCCATCGAAAAGCCGCGAACGCCAATTGTTGTTGTCCGCTCGCTCGATTTTTCGCGATAACAACGAGTTTCCCGACGACATATCACGATTAAAGATCTCTTTTCCCGGAAAAAGTCGCTTGATTTAAACACAACGCTCGCTGTATGTACATACAGCGACGCAATTACACGTATATTCGGATAATGCATTTTCTATATGTTGCTTTTCGTGTTTGTTCGGGAAAAAAATCCTAAATGAAATTAATTAGATAAAATAGCGAGTAAGAGACGCGCCGGTAAGAGCCGGGCAAGGAATTGCTAGTCCAGTGTTTTTTTTTTTTTTTTTTTTGCAACTGTTTATTAAATTGAAAACGTTCAACCGTCGTTGCGATCCTTTTCAACATGGGACTGCCAACTTTTATCCGATTGAAGATAAAAAGAGTCTCTTCTTCTGCGAATTATTTAAATTAATTAAGTTTTTAATGCCATTGCCCGCCGTTTGCCACTACTTTCTGAGGTGTTGCTCGCTCCGCACGTGCGAGATCTTCCGATCTTAATTTCGCTCGGACGTGGGGTTGGGCTTTGCGGAGCGTAATATTTTCGCGGAGATCGCGCTCGAGGATTATTGCTCGAAATGTGCGTTGCAGCAACCCGTTCCTGACACCGGGGGTACACGCGAAATTTAATAATTCATGTATCGAACAAAATTCGATCGCGTGCGGCGAAGAGCTTCGTAAATCACTGGAAATTTGCGCGCTACGAAAATTCAATTTACATTTGTCTCCTCCCTCTCCCCGTATATTGACGTAATGTCGGCTGTTTCCGTAATGTTGTTGTTGAATTAATTTAATCAGAAAGTTGGAAAGTTAATTCTCGTGTTGCGAACATTTCCGCGAGATTTCCGCGATCAAATTTCCGGGGGATGAAAATTTTGCGCGAATCTTCTGCTTTCGCAATTTATTAAACTTATCGAATCTTCCGGCGCGATTCTTTTGCGATATATCAGCAACGTTTTATCGAAGAAAGTCACGCGATAAAATATCTGTCGCCGCTTGCCTCTGCCACGATTCGCGATCATTTCGATGCCCAGGCGGGGGAGATGACGGACGCTCCTCGCCTCGCTTCTTACAATAGAAGGCGAAAGAACTCGAACGCGCTCTCTCGACCGGCGTGACGAGAAATTGATGCTGTTCATCGTATCCCCGCAATGGGGAAGAGAGAAAAGAGCACGGCGCGTATCCGTGTATTCGAATCGTTCTCGGAACATACGTAACGTCGCGATACACAACTATTGATCTCGTATAGCCCCGCGTATTTGAGTTTCCACGTGAAAGCTTCCAGATTCCGCGACGCGTACATCACTTAGCTCTCGCAGGGAGAAGACGGCGCGGCACAAGCGGTGCGTCCCGACGATAGCAATACATACTGAGCGCCACTTACATTTTTCAGAAAATACCAAGAGAGAGGCGAGAACGCGGAGCGCGGTGAAGATAAAAAAAAAAAAAAAAATGATAAAACGTAATTTCTCTTTGTTACTGTCGTACATCCCTCGATACATTATTTCGAAGTTTTGAAGAAACATTTTGACGTCGAAATTTCTCCAGCTCTTAAATAATTACTTTTAAACTCTAATTATAATAAATTACATTATGATAAAATATTAAATTCAGAGCGTCATTAAATATCCCATTTTGTGTAATTTAATAATTTAATTAGATTTTCATTTTCTTTTTTTTTTTTTTTTTTTTTTTTTTTTTTTTTTTTTTTTTTTTTTTTTTTTTTTTTAAACATCGCGGAAACTCTCGCAAAATTTCGTTACGGAGGAAATTTCCGCAAACTTTTTTCTCTCTTTCTAAAACTATAAAACTATAAAAAATTCTTTTTGTACCTAAAAACTCTCTTAGTTTTCCCATTGCGAACGTCTAAGTAATTACCCCAAAGAAAAGAATGATAACGCGCGCGCGGTCCATTCTCTCGTCTCGTTTTCTTCCGCACGTTTCTCTCGCGGAAGACGGTGCGCCGCGAAAGATATTCCCGACCGAATCACTGAGGATTCAACCATTCAAGCAAGTAAGCTTTATATACGATCAAATGTGCGGTAGCGATTTATTCGCTTCCGCCGCATCTCTCGCTTCGGGCGGGACTTTGTCTCAGGAAAAAGCTTGTTCGTACAAAACAACGAGTGCCGTGAAACGCGTTAAATTGATCGAACAATATCCGTGGGGAAATTGCCTCTTCTCCCCCCCTTTCCCCGTTGTAAAAAAATCGAGATAAACTACATTTCTTTGCTTAGAAGGTAAACCGGAGAGAACCGGAGCTAAATCGACCGTCGGAGAACAAAAAACATTTAACAGCTTAAAAAACGTAACTTTAATACTTTAAACGGACCGGTAGCCTTGCCGAGAAAACAAGGGAAATTTAAACAAATTTTCTATCCTAGGAAATCCTAGACCGTAATTTTGACGATAGTTCGCACGTCCTCGGACGGGGATTTTGACCCTCGGTGTCAAAAAGAAACGTGAGGATATAACGTATATCTGTCCGCGTTTCCGAAGGCGTGTAAAACCATTTCGACCGGAAAGCACGTCTCACTCGTAAACAATACGTTTCTGCGTTTAAACGTGTGTAGATACACATATCTCCCTCTTCCCCCCACATATGCAGATCACGCCAAGAGGGGCCAGACGCGGGAAGGGAGTAGGTAGGTTGAGGCGGCCGGGCCCGTAACAGCTTGCCTAAATTCCATCTAAATTCAAAACAGGGCTGAAATTGCCACCAACAGGCGGCGACGCGCGGGGGATGCGCGCGACAAGCAACGGTTCTAGCCGGCTAGACACGTCGGGTCAAAGGCCAACAAGCAACCGTTTTTTTTTTTTTTTTTTTTTTTTTTTTTTTTTGAAATATCTCCTCTCCCGTTTCTCGTTTGTGTCCCCGATATAACGCAATATGGCATCATCCCTCGCCTCTACCTTCCTACCTCCCCACCGGCCTCGTCACGTGGATGGAAAAAATAAGTTGCTTCTTCCGCTCTCTGTGAGAGGAGAGAAAGGCGCCGGGGCGACGCGCCGGTGTCGCGCGCGCGCGTCTCGTACGAGGCTCGCGCGACTGACGTTTAATTAAATTGCGAGGGCGTATATTAAGCGGAGCGGAACGTGATGTTAAATGCGCATAATACACAACGTTCAAAGAATCTATGCTAAATATCTACCATCCGTGTATTTTTTATGATGAAGTCTCGCACCGCGTCGACCGTCAAACGCGGCGGCTGCGGTGACCGCGCGCGCGGGAAACGCGCCGCTGTGTTCGCATTTTGTTTGTTTATTTTTTCACACATCTCTTGGTAATACATAACTCACTTATATTTAATATATTGCGAGAATGATGGAATTTTTATACTGTAATTTATTTATATACTTCTCGTTCTATTGTACACTTGCATATACATAGAATTGGGTTTTCCATCATCACACACACACACATACACACACACACACACACACGCATGTGTCGTAAATCTTCGAGAAATTATAATTAATCGTGTCACACACGTGTGTTTGCAATAGTTCAGTTTGTAACACACATCTCCGATGTGTAAAAAAATAAAAAAAAAAAAAAAAAAAAAAAAAGACACATTCTATGATGTGTTGCGACGTATCAAAGAAAAGATCACCGGTGATAATACTAAAAAGGCCATTCTAATCATAAGAAGAACATCTCCGTACATTTTACCTAACTCTGCGGAAACTTTTTAAGTAAAAAGTTTATCGAACGAGTTAGAGAGAGAGAGAAAAAGAGAAAGAAAGAAGAGTGAGAAAGAAAAAAAAAGATCTCAGTTTCTTCCTATATTGACGATTGTGTTTATCATATTTTTAAATAGTATAAACAAGTTATATACGGGCAAAATATCGCGCCGATACATCACTGTCGATGCAATGTACAAAAAAGGGGCAATTAAAAAAATCAAGTAGTATAATTAGAAATATATAGTTTGACAACGACGCAATGTGAACGACGCTAATAAATTATTGACATTTTTTTTTTATTCACAAGTAATTAAACCTAGTTATTAAAACCTTCTTCTTTTTTTTGTTTTAGCAAACATTTGCTTTGCAAATAGGTTACATGATATTATGTCAGCGAATTAATATAAGTTTCTTTGCACATATTGTATATTATATTTATATATACCTGATCACTTGTAGAAATGTAATATATATGTAGAGCTTATTATACAAATTCAGGCGGGGAACCACGCTTCGACGGTAAAAATCAAAAGAACCGCAGGCTTTTTGTCTTTTTTTTTGTTTGTTCTTCAAAGCACGTTCAAATTTATACATAACTCACAACTCACAACTTCTCTCACACAATTTTGTCTAACGTTTTACCACTTTTATGAGACTCTCTTTTACATGACCTACATAAAATTCTGGAGGAGATGTCGAGATTACTGTAATCAACAATCTTAAAAATATATCTTGATACTCAGTAAACATAAGTGTTTGCAGGTTCAACACAAAAGTGCACATTGCATCAATGTTTCAATTACCGTCCGGTTTTTGTTTATAAATACATTTATACGATGTGTCTCCCAGTATGCCGGTAACTGTTCTTCACATCGCACAATAGAACTTTATAATTCGATGAGAGTCAAGTTACAATTCCCCATTGTACTTTCGTATAACACCATTAAGCATAAGTGTGGTCTTTTGTCTTTTTGCTTTTTCTTTATAAACAAATGCTGTAATGACACATTGAAATTCAAAGCAAATACCGCCCTCGCTCTCTCGAAAGGGATAATATGCTTTTTCAATTATCGTCCGCGTCATCATCGTCATCGGATATATACTTCTTAGTGACTCGCTTTCTACGACCCCCTCTTCCCTCGCCTTTTCTTCCTTTTAACTTTATTTTCATTCGCACACTAGAATCCGCATCCGAACCCTCTTCGCCATCTGTATGATAAAAAATATGAGTTAGACAAAGCAGATATATGTCTTGTCTTCTTTAACTTTCAGCGTTAAATGATTAAATAATGAAATACGTGTATAAGCAAACCTTTATCGTCGTCGGAATTATTACCCTCCTCTTCGAGACGCTGACGCGCGTTTGTAAATACAGATTGTAACACTATCGAATCCTCGTGAATAAGAGACGCCTCTTCGTTATAAATTTGAGCATTCTTGCAAAGTTGCATGAAATCTTTCTCGAGCTCATCTAAATCGGCATACTTGAAAAAAAAACGAGAAATTGTCAAATTATTAATTGACTTTATAAAAAAAAAAAAACATCAGACAGCATATACGTAGTCAGTACTTACTTTCCCTTCTTCGATTTTTTGCAACAGCTTGTTAATAGTTAAGGGTTTCTTAATAATTTCATAATAGTCAGGCAATTCCCTTCGAGATGGTAATTTCATGAAAGGTTCGCTTAACAATCGACCGTCGCTGCTGTCAGTATAATTAACAACTACCGAGATTAATTTTTTCATAGCCCGTTTCATCTTGGGATCGACTAAAGAACCGCCGCCCCTACGTTTCTTCGGCATAGGCTCGTCGTCCTCTTCTCCCTTTTTCTTTCGTTTTCGCGTCTTCTTTTTCTTCTTATCATCCTCTTCCTCTTCCTCGTATTCGGCCCCGTCATCGTCGATCGCCTTCAACCACTCTTTCTCGGTTAGACTGTCTGTATAATCTACTTCCTTACGTTGTCTCGAACCTCTACCGAGGAATCTGTCCTCGTCCTCTTCGTACGTCCATCTTTCCACTTCGTCGTCATCCTTTACCAACCAGTCGGGCAATTCGGCTTCTTCCAACAAACGCGATTTGCGATTCGGACCCAATTTCGCTTCCTCCCGTCGTCTTTCCAAGTCCAATTTCTGGAAGATCTCGAATTCTCCTTCCGTTCGGGCGATCATCTGATTTACGGTCTCGTCGTCGGGCACTTCGTTCTCTTCTTCATCATCGGCATCGTCTTGATGCAGAATACTCTGAAGGAACTGCTGTCGCTCAGACCCGGTGGACTTCTGATCGAACATACCGGCCTGAATTACTTTCTCGTCCATGTTCAACTTGTATCTGGCCGCTGCCAATATTCGCTCCTCTACCGAATTGACGGTCATTAATCGAAGTACGCGTACTTCGTTCTTCTGTCCTATTCTGTGCGCTCTGTCTTGAGCTTGCAGATCCTGCAAATACGCAAACAAGCATGTATTTCACTTTCGAATTTAACAATTCAACATACTATGTGTGTTAATATCACCTACCTGATGAGGATTCCAATCCGAATCGAAGATGATAACTGTGTCCGCAGCCTGGAGATTCAAGCCGAGACCGCCGGCGCGCGTGGACAATAAGAAAAGGAAGTATTCCGATCCGGGATCGTTGAACTTCTTTAACAGATCTCCTCGGTCTTCCGCTTTTGTTGTACCATCCAATCTTAAATACATGAATCCCCGCCAACTCAGATAATCTTCCATAATCGTCATCAACTGAGTCATTTGGCAAAACAGTAATACTCTGTGATTTGTAGCCTTCAGTTTGGGTAAAATGCGATCGAGAAGTTCGAACTTTCCGGACGCGCGAAATAGATCGGGTCTGAAATCAAAGACGTAGCACACACGCAATCAATTAAATTATTTACATTTAAAATTTTAAACGTCATGTGCGATCGATATGTATACGCACCCAGTAATAACGCCGGAACCTTGAGTTCCTACGTGTTCGCAGTATTTTTCTTCTATAGCTTGGAACATAAATGGATGATTGCACAGTTTTCTCAATTGTACGATTGTGTTCATAAGAGCCTTCGCACCGCCCTTGCCTTGCTTTCCCTTTTCCGATCCGTCGGTTAATAACACACCTTTGCTCTGCATGTGTCTGGAGCAGAAAAAAATCAAGTTTTTGTTTACATGTCATTTTCTCTTCTGTTTAAATTGTAGTGTTACTAACGCGCAGAGAGAATATGATGAATTACATACTTGTAAAGTACTTTCTGCAGACCAGACATGTCGCATTTGATAATGTACTCCACTTTGTCGGGCAGTTGCGACTCCACTTCTTTCTTCAAGCGTCTCAACAAGAAAGGCCGCAAGACTTTGTGCAAACGACGGATAATTAAAATGGTTTCTTCCTCGTTCAGTTCCACCTGTGTAACATAACGCGGTATAATGTTAGATAAAAATACATTGCGAAAATGAAACCCTTTTTTTTATTTACTTGCCTTTTCACCGGTGGTGGCGAAGGGAGCGTTGAACCACTGTTCGAACGTACTGCAAGATTTGAAGATCGAAGGTAGCAGGAAATTCAAGAGCGCCCAAAGTTCCGGCAATTTATTTTGCAACGGCGTACCGGTTAACAACAACCGGTGGGGAGCCAAGTAATGCGTGTTCAACACTTGCGTCAATTTGCAATGATGATTCTTCATCCTGTGACCTTCGTCGATGATCATATACTTCCACTGCAACTTGGCTAATACACCCTTGTCTTTTATAACGTATTCATAGGTCGTCAATAGAACGTTAAACTTTGTGGCTCGCATCTGAGACTGTATCGCCCTTCTGCCAGCTGGAGAACCTTTGTAAGACACTACGACAACGCTTGGCGCCCATTTCTCAAATTCGAGAACCCAGTTCGATAATGTCCTAAAAACGCACATAAGTGTAATATATATAAAAATAAATTTGAAAAATTAGTTGTTTGAGCAATGTAGAAATTTACGATAATGGAACAATGATAAGGAATGGACCGTTGACTTTTTTCTTTTCCATGAGATATGTTACTAGAGCGATGGTCTGGATTGTTTTACCGAGACCCATCTCGTCCGCCAAAATACCGTTTAGATTGTTGTTGAAAAGTGAAACTAACCACTCCAGACCCTGAAATTATTAAGATTCGATATTTTATTCGTAGAAACTGCAAAAAATCATTGAGACAATGAAAATTATACATTAAAAACGAAGTAAATACCTTAATTTGATATTCTTTCAGTTTTCCGTTCACCATAATGCTCGCTTGCTCCGTGACAACTTCGTGTACAGTATGAGCAATGCTATAATATGTCTGTTCTTCTGTTTTGTATTCGTCGTCCTCCACTTTCGCTTTGTGTATCGTCTTCTTAACTTTATCTTCCTCGGAATCGCCCGCTTTCTCTTTATTTAAATGATATTATTCGTAAATTTGAATTCTTTTTGAAAGAGAAATTTGTGTATATAAAAAAAAAAAAAACAAGAAACTTACTTTCTGATCTTTCGTTCTCATTTTCGCCATTCTCATCTTCGTCGTCATCACCTTCTTCATCTTCGCTTTCCGATTCAATCGGCTCCCATCCAGGATGTTGTTCCAAGAATGACGACAATTGACTCATCAATGGTGCCTCATCGCCGGTCAATGTGCGGCCAGTGGCCGTTTCTATCACACCGACGCGAGTGTCATCGTTGGCTGTGCCTTCTTCGCCGTTCTCGCCATCTTGTAACTTCTTCTTTTTCTGTGTATAATCACACAAAATGCGCATTGAGATATCACAGATAATTCAATTTAATATGTATAAAAAAAATTTACTTTAAAAGATACGTAAAATTACCTTCTTACGCTTTTGTTCCTCGACCTGTTTTCGCTTTTGTTCTATTTTATGTTGCTTAACCATTTCCGTGAGATTGCTGATATACTCGTCGGTTTGGGACAACAAGAATGCCAAACGTTTGTCTTTCTTCTGATCGATCAGTTTCCTATATCCCTCTTCGTCTTCCGCCATGAGACGACGCATACGCTCTTTCTCAATGCGCTCTTGTTCTTTCTTCTGTTCCCGTTCGGCATTCGCGTGATAATTAAGCACTGCTTTGTTAAGTCTAGCCAACTTCGCGACGTTATTGCGATGAAATTCTTTGAAATCCTTGCCATGTTGTAACACGGAGGTGAGAAATTCCTACAAACGTAACGGAAAAAACTTACATTCGTGTTTCTTTATTCCTGACGATATTGTTGACGTGTTACATTGATGCATCAAACAAACTTACTTGATGTTTCTGTCTTCGTTTACGTTCTGCTTCTAGTTTCTGTTGCTTCTCTAACTTTTCGGTAGCTCTAGCTTCGCGCAATCCTTGCCGCTTCGTGCGTTTATATGCTTTTACATTTACCGCGGTCTCTAGAGTGGTGTCTTTTCGGGTACACGCTATGATCTATGAAGAATCACGGATATACGATTAGTAATCATTCAATTTCGCACTGAACGGCAAAGCCGTTGATTTATCGCAATAAATACCTCTGATCTTAATTGCCTCTGGAAATTTAGCACTCTAAGCATGCGCAGTTCGATCTGAGCTTGTATACGGAGATCTTCCGGCATGTTTGTCGGTAAATTGCTGAGTTGCTCCATTCTAAGTGATATGCGAGCCGCGACTCTGTTAAGAAACATCGATTTGTTTTTATGCTTTGATGCTGAACGTAACAATAATTGCGTTATAACGATTCTTTCAAGTCATCTCTACCTGTTTTCTCGTTCTTGCAATATCAACAACGGATCTAATCCGGCAGGCTTTGCCACGCTCGTCACTCTGTTAGTCTTAGCGCCTGGCTGAGGTTGTTGCTGTTGTTGTTGTTGCTGCTGCTGCTGTTGCTGCGGCGTTTGACAACCCGACCTAACAGGACCTGCAGGACCAATAACATTTGGACCCGGTATTTGTGGCCCAGCTGTTGTAGCCGGGGCTTGAGATGGATCTATGGGGCGTTGACCCATCCCTGGGGGAGCAGGACCACCACCTAATCAAGTCCGTCTTCTATCAGTATCATCCTACTCCACTTTTGTACGTATCACAATAAAGTTTTTGATTTCATTACGTAGTTCATTAACGTTGCATAAGTAGAATTAATAAGCGTATATTGAGATATATGACGTGTAAAATTATTCGGCGAAAGTTTAATTCAATACAAATCAGTATATTCAACAATGAAACGTAAACATTTAAAAACTATAAAAGCGTATACACATAATAAATGTGTACTGTATTAAACAAAAGCATCTTGTACATAAAAAATTTATTTAGTATATATTTTATAAATGCAGAAAAAGAATACGCGATGCGCAAGACTATTTATGTTAAGATTTATGTTTTCATTCAAGATGCAATATGTATCAAAACCCAAAGCAAAAGAGAAAAAAAATGTACTAGAAATATTCTACTTATAATAAGCAAAACAATCTCGTACGGCAGAAAGAGATACAAAAGATAGAGTAGTCAACTGAAGCATGTAGATTCATATGGGAATACACTCAGGAACTCACCTTGCGCAGCCAATGAAATTTGTTGAGGTACCGGTTGATTTCTTGCTAACAATCTGTACGCCATTATCTGAGCTCTGCGTGTGTAAAAATTAAAAAATAAAATCATGAAACAAAATATAGAGGAGAGTTAAAATCTTCTAACTTTTTTTTATGTTATAAATAATGTTTTCTTTCTACGTTTCTCTACACATTTATGAATTATGCGTGACATGCAGTATAACATGTACCGTAGTTGTTGCATTTGTTGTGGATTAAATGCTTGCTTCTCTCCCATGCCGCTGCCTTGACGAGCTCTCAAGGCTAACAATTGAGAATATCGGGGATCTTCTTGTAAGCCTTTTTCTTCCATGGAGTCGATAGCTTTTTGAAGGGCATTCAGATTCTCCTGTCCGGGCCCAGGTTGTCCTGCAGGACCGGTAGGTCCAATCTGTCCACTTCCAGTTTGACTCATTTGATTTACTGGTGCACCTGATCCGAGTGGTGGTGTTCCACCGGAAACTTGTCCTTGATTTTGACTTCCGGGACCTATTGAAGTAGTAGGAGTAGTAGGACCCATTTGACTGACCGGTCCGTTATGCCCCATTTGTCCACCAGTGTTCGCATGACTAAGTTGATTGCTCGGACCACATGGTCCCATTTGATTGCTCGGAGTGCCCGGACCCATTTGACCAACCGGGCCTCCTTGCATCATTTGATTCGGACCACCAGATGGAATTTGTCCCCCTGGCCCCATTTGACCAGCGGGTGTATTTCCTGGTCCCATCTGACCACCAGGACCGCTTCCTGGCCCCACTTGGCCTCCAGGTGCATTGCCACCATGTCCCATTTGTCCACTGCCAGGTCCCATTTGTCCTCCAGGTCCGCTTCCAGGTGTCATTTGACCACCAGGTCCACTAGCAGCGTTCATTTGTCCTCCGGGACCATTTCCTGGGCCCATTTGACCTCCAGAAGTGCTCCCAGGACCGGCTGATCCCATTTGTCCTCCAGGACCGCTACTCGACGTCATCTGGCCGCCAGGCCCACCAATTCCAGGTCCGTTAGGTCCATTTCCTGGCCCCATAGAAACAGGTCCACTACTTGTTGTCATTGGCACGTTTCCTGGACCACTTGCCGGACCCATTTGACCAAGATTGTTTGGACCCATTTGACCTACAGGGCCACTTCCTGGTCCCATTTGACCACCCGGACCGGAAGGTCCCATTTGATTGCCTGGTGCGCCTGGTCCTAGTTGACCGCCTGGACCAGAAGGTCCCATTTGATTGCCTGGCCCACCTGGTCCCATTTGTCCACCTGGTGCATTTATATTCATTTGACCCGGTGGACCACCCATGCTCATTTGTCCAGGTCCATTTGGACCCATTTGCGATGGTCCGTTATGACCCATTTGACCAGGCCCGTTCGGTCCCATTTGTCCTGTCTGTCCAGGACCTATCGGTCCGCTCGGTCCCATTTGTCCTTGATTACTCGAAATCATCTGATTCGGTCCACCTGGCACCATTTGATTTGGACCTCCTGGACCCATACCGTGTCCTGTAGGACCACTTGCCATCTGATTAGGAGCTCCACCCATGTGACTTCCCGGACCGCTTGCATTCATATGCGTAGATCCTGGTGGGCCACTTGCATTCATGTGACCAGGAATTGGAGGGCCAGTGCCCATATGACCACCAGGTGGTCCACTAGTATTCATGTGCCCCGGTCCGGGAGGACCACTCCCGCACAAATTGGTAGATCCCTGTGGCCCGCTGGCGTTCATATGTCCTGATACCGCTCCTCCACCCATATGTCCTGGACCAGAAGGTCCACCAGAAGTCATGTGTCCTGGTCCTGGTGGACCGCTTGCGTTCATATGACCTGGAGGTCCTCCCATGTGTCCCGGTCCTCCGGGAACCATTTGCGAACCTTGAGGACCTCCACTCATCTGAGGACCTGGCATCGGTCCACTTCCAGGACCCATTTGTCCTGGCGCACCTTGACCCATATGAGGACCACCACCTTGCACCATGTGAGATGGCGCCATTTGTCCAGGACCTCCTGGTCCCATTTGCCCAGGTCCTCCGGGACCCATTTGACCTGGACCACCGGGACCCATTTGACCCGGGCCGCCGGGACCCATTTGACCCGGGCCGCCGGGACCCATTTGACCCGGGCCGCCGGGACCCATCTGACCTGGTCCGTTAGAACCCATTTGGTTGGGACCGCCTTGCATCATATGAGATCCACTTTGTGGACCATTCGGACCCATCTGGCCAGGCACCATAGGTCCTCCGGGACCCTGAGAAGTTGGAACTTGGCCTACTGGGCCGCCTGGCCCTTGATTCTGTAAGAAAAAGACATTTCGATGTAAATCACAATGTTTCAGATCGAAGATACTTTTAGAAATTGAATTGAATTACAAAGTTTAGCGACTAAACTTCAATCAATCAATTCACGATGTTTGTTTCATTGCACATATACGGTAACACGAAGAGTATACATAAAGGCGAAATATTTCTAGTCAAATAGTAAAAAATTAAATATAAACACTAAATACAGAAAAAGAGAGAAAGAGAGAAAGAGATATCGCATAACAAGTAATAACACACCATCAATTGTTTTTCCAAAGTTCCTACAATTCACATGTATAAAGTAACAAAACTTTCATTACAGTAAATCAATATATTGCTTATGTTTGTTGTCATGTGCCATATGTGCCGAATGATTAATAAATCCTGTGATATGATGATGAACGATTAACATGGATACAACTACAAGTAACGATTATCCGTGAAGAAATGCGTATATCTTGTACGTCTAAGACGTCTCGATGTATATTAAGATCATCAACGTGTATTTGTTTCATAAATATTTCACATATATGTCTTGTATAAATATTTAAAAATATAAATATATACTTTTCTCTTGGACTTTAATCTATAAACGCTTTTCTTTATTGTTTTCATATTCGCATAACCAGACTTCCATTCGTCTCGTTCACACTGTTAACTAGGCGATGTCACGTTCCTGAAGCATGCTGCCGGCATACAAAATCCGACTAAATCACATCTGAGTAGACAAGACAATAAACACTGACGAACACAGCAGTTGACAGCAATACCTTATCTACTGCAATTAATGCAACAAGCTGCAAAAAAGCGCTTAGACAAATGTATAATAAGATTCTGTGAGCTTTTACTTCTTCGTGGAATTTTGAAGATAAGATCCTTTCTCCGCGGGAAATTCATTGATCCGTTATTTTTTCTTTTTTTTTTTGTCTTCAACATATTTAACTATAAAAAAAACGCGTTTAAATTTTAACTGCGCGAGAAAACTAGCGTTTGCGTGATATTGTTCCCATCGTGTTGTAAAGATTCAACTGCGAATTTGACTTCGTCGAACTTGGCTACTTCTACTTCGACCTGCGGAATAATTCCGAACGGAATTGTTCCTCGTTGGCGAACTTTGAGACGGCGCCAATATAAAATGTAATCAAAGTGTTTGGCGATTCGATGAATACCGTCCCGCGTGATGAATCGACCTTCTCGCTGAATTATATCCGAGTGATGCAACAGATAAAGAAAAACTATTGTGAACGATTTTTCGCAGCACGATGAACAATCGAACGCAACGTAGCGTGAATTTAAAAAAAACGAACAGGTGTTCGCCGATAGATGCGATGGAAAATTTTGTTGTGCGAAACTTTTCGAGATCGAGAACAGAGAGAGAGAATGATTTGCGTCGCGCCTATTCAAGCCTAATTTGTCGTTATGTAGGGTGAACTTTTCCGTTGCCTGCGGTTCGGCCGTTGAAGACTCTGATTCTCTGCCATAGCATGGCGTGTCGGAAGAAGCACATGGAAAAGAACCCGAGAGAGGATTCAATATTCCTATTAAGCCGAATGAAAGCTCATAGTGGGGGTGACAATCGCGCCATAAGAACGACACTTTCGCGATTCCGGACGGTATTTTAACTGGTGCGAGCTTTCGCGATGCGTTGTCTGCAAACTTGCATGGAGGCGAGACATCTCGGAATCAAGTTGCTGGGAATCGCGAAGATGACCACCCAGAAGGAGCTCGACTGCTGCTACGACTTCGCATTGAATCTTACCAAAGAGTCTGGAAAGGTATATCCGCGCTTAAATTTTGTCCAAAAAAAAAAAAAAACCAATTTCAAATTGACGTATCTAGTCTAACACTAGACAATCGCCCATCTGTCACATAAAAGCTCTCGAATCTGCGTAAAAAAATATAAAAGCGGAATTAAAAAACATTGTTATTGAAAATGCATCGTACAATAAAATAATATCGATATGATAAATATTATGTGTGCACTTGAAGAGATACAAAAAAAGTGTATATCAACAATTATATGACATATATTCAGAGAATATTTAAGATATAAAGCGGATAATTAGACAAATTACATAATCATGAGATATTAATACGCAGTCCAAGTAACAATACGATAATTGATCAATAAAAATCTACTCTCACAGTCCAAGTAACCGAGTTACATGTACAAAAAAAAAAAAAAGATTAATGACGTGATTGAAAAAATTTGATCCGATTGCGAAACGCGGGAACATTCACTTTAGCGCAATAACTTCGTTGAGAACGAGATCGAGAAATCCACTGTTAATTAACATGCTAAAAAAAAGAATTATATTATACGTGTCATGCAGAGATTCTTGTGCGTGCAATTTTTAAATTTTTTTTATGTGTTGTTAAGACGAATTATATAAAAAAAATTAACGGACTATCTATTTTCTTGAAAACAATCAGCACCATTACCTCATTTATCGTTTTTGCAGAAATAACGTTAAGATAACAGACACGTGCAACATTACTTTCAGGTGATCCGTGACGCTTTCCAAGGATCTAAGAAAATCGAAACAAAAGCTGGTGATTGGGATTTGGTGACGCAGTACGATAAAAAAGTCGAGGCGATTTTAATCGACAACCTGGCAAAACAGTTCCCGACGCACAAGTGAGTCGCCATACAACAAATATCTCGAGAGAATTTTTAAGAGATTTATTTACGCACGGAGAAAAAGTACAATGTAAAAACCGAATATCTGAATTTACTATTTGTCTCGCGTCCAATGAAGAATTCGTGCGATCATATTTGCCAGGTTTATCGGCGAGGAAACAGTGTCGTGTTCCAATTCGCTACCGGAGCTTACGGATGCGCCTACGTGGATCATCGATCCGATCGACGGGACAACGAATTTTGTGCATTCTTTTCCTCACACTTGCATATCAATCGCACTAGCTGTGAATAAGCAACTCGAGATTGGAATAATCTACAATCCTGTTTTGGAGCAATTATTCACAGCCAGGAAAGGCCATGGAGCGTTTCTCAATCAGAAACCAATTAAGAGCTCGAACGTAGAAGGTGAAAAACACACACGCATACACACACACACACACTCGCTTCTGTTTTTACTCTTTCTTTGTTTCACAATTTCCATTTCAAACGCGAGAATGCTTGTAATTCACGACGTCATCATCGATCAAGTTCAATTGATACATACATTCTGCTGTACACACGTGTGTAAAAACAATTCGTTCTTTGTGTTCGACAATACATTTTGAACGAAAGCAAACTTGTGCGATAATGTTGACGTTCTGATTGTTGCCAGATCTTCATCATTCCTTGCTCTGCCTGGAGGCTTCGTACGCGACCATCGAGAGTATTCGCGATATCGTTCTGGGGCGATTGGAAGCCTTCGTCTCGGTGGCGCACGGAGTTAGGACTCTGGGTTCGGCGGCGTTGACTCTGTGCCACGTGGCCATGGGAGCCGCCGAGGGCTACCATTCTGACAATCTGATGCCCTGGGACGTGGCCGCCGGTGTTCTTATCATCAGAGAGGCCGGTGGCATGGTGATCGACACAGACGGTAAAAAATTACATTACATATGTAAACACAATCTCTCTGATCAACAATTTTGACGAAACAATGTACTTGGTCTAGGTGGCGAATTCAACGTTATGGCACCGAAGGTGCTGGCCGTCGGCAACTGCAAGCTGGCGAAGGATCTCGTCAAGCTGATAAAGCACGCGGATCTCAAAACCCATCAGAGAAGACTGTTGTTGCAGACTGCGAAGTAACGTTCTTGATGTGCGAAGCACAACAACTTCGTTCAATATCTCTTTGCGTACGTTAATACAAGACGAATAGAGTATGTAATTAGCGATTAGGCCGTGTAAAGTTTTAATGACGCACTGAGAACGACGTGATAATGTCTAACAAATCAATGTTTATTGAACATGCTCATGCATAGGATTAATAACACTAATTGAAAGGGCACACGCGAGATTGGTTTGTTATTATCCGCTAGTCTCAAATTGCAGAAGCTCCTCGCAGTTCGAGAGCTGCAGCGATCAAGCCAATCGACGAGTATTGACGATCGAGAAATAAATAGCGCGTAATCACATTAAGACCAAACGATAACGATGATTTTTCTTTTTTTTTACAGCTTAAAGATGCGATTTCAAACAACATTGTGTATTTTTGCTATGTTTTACATTATAAAAAATTCTATTTAAAAAAATTTAATATTGTAAAAAGTTACTATATTGTACAAGTGCGCACGAATATCATAGAAATGCGTTTTACGGCGTTTTAAAATACTAGCACAACACAGGCGTGCGCTACGCGCGCGCTTTTGATTTTATACACTAATACAAACTTCTCACTCGCGTACAATCACTTAC
>QVOA01004521.1:0-53440 GCA_014825685.1 Pseudomyrmex cubaensis | reverse complement strand
CGACGTCGATGTCGGAAGCGTCAAAGCGAGACTGTCTCGCTGTGCATCGAGTATGGTGGTGCCGACGGCCGACGGATATATTATATGGTGATACACACGGGGTATGTAGAACGCAGATAATTCTATCTCATTATCTCGATAAAAAAAAATTACCAGCGTTACTAGATTATTGAAGAAACATCGTTATATCGTCCCCTTGAATTGTGTATGTGCATGCGAATGTGGATTGTGATCAAAAATTCACAGGCAACAAAATCATTTAAAAAACTTAATTTATAACGCGCGTAGTCGAGCTTATTGCTACGTATAAAGCTTTAATAGAAGTAATAGAGGTGAACCTACCGTGCTACTCTAGCTTCTAAACAGATCTTACTTTAATGCTAGTTTGGTGAAAATAGAAATTTCTAACACTTTTAGATACAAAGTAGGAGTAAATTGTATCCTTTCCATTGAACCTACTTCACTATCGTAACTCCTATTATATAGTACACTAAAAGGTTCATCAGAGAGTCAAAATTTTGACTCGGGTAATTATGACCGTTCGAGCGTCACAAAATCGTAAAAAAATAATGAACGTGCAATTTCATCGACTAGGGAGAAGAGGAGGAATTGCCGTGACGCCGATATTTGCTCCGATGTCACAATCAAACCTGATTTAATCACGCCCATACCTGGAAATGGCAAATACGAGGAGAGAAAAAGAGAGAGAGAAAGAGAGTCGCGTCAGCTCGATTGATCGATCCCGCAGAGCCGATCGGATACTTTCGTTGGGAAAAACGCGCGAATAGCGCTTTTGCTCTCTTTGCGCGACCCGAAAATTCCCGGGCGAGAAAATTAAGCTCTCACGACCTCGGGGATGTGCTCTTTTATCTATCTCCTTTTCTCCCTCTCGTCGGAGCACGAGTCAAAACTTGAATATGCATGCAAATTCCATCTCCACTTGTTTACAACAAGTATCTGGCAAGAGAACGGCCGATCGCCGCGCGAGTGACACGGATATTTTCTTATAACCTCTGCAAAGGCGCCTACAGATCGAACGAATATACGTCTCGCGCGAACCGGTCTTTCTGTCATGCGGCGCGAGATTCTATTCCACCCCAAGAGCTTGAAAACACAAATCGCGGCGCGTTGCGCAACTCGCCGCGAATAAATAGCTAATTCACACAGTGAATTAACATACGCGGCACAAGGTGCGGCTTCTCCGCGGTTGGCCACACAGATGGAAAACCGATTCCGAGCTCAAAAACTACTAACCTGTCCGTCACGTACGTTTATCGAAAACAAATCGTTGCGTAACCGCGGTGTCGCGAGTCGAGTTATTACCGCCACGATCGGCATAAATGGCTTCCGAGTCACAACATGTGCAGCCGATTCGAACCGATTTCGAGTTCAGTACCGGTCTTTCCGTCAGTTTACATTAGCCGCGAAGTTGTTGCCGATCAAAAACAAATTGTTGTGCAACATTCATGCATTCGCACAATATTGTCGAGCGAGATTATTTCTGCTCGACAATATTGTGCGAGCTTCAAATCGCACACACACACATACACACGAGAGGTCCCTGCCTTCTCAATTGTCGTATTAAAAATATTCTTACTTAATTGCGCCGAATAAAAATTCTTCGACGAAGTGCGACTTAGCACGCACGAGAGCGCAAGCGATTTAAAACGTTACCAATGTCGCCATTTGCGGAGTTAAAAGTGTTGACTTGTCGACGCATTTGTGCCGTTACACGGAATAACAATTCTCGCAACATTAGAAGTACATTACTAATACATTAGGTGAGAGACCGAGTGCGCGCGGTTTTTATGCAAAGCGTGCGAGGTACGCGCGCTGTCGCGCGTGGCTTATTCTCTCCTGAACTTCGCTAACGACTTGACCGTAATATATAAAAGTGAATATAATCACGTATCCTCTTCTCGCTCGCTCGGTGCTCACCCGAGCGTCGCGTTTGTTATGATGATGATACCCCGCCGCCGATACACATCCTCAGCACAGTTGGCCGTATTTATACGAGAGACGACAGGCTAATGACGGAATGCGACAGCCTCGTCATTGAGTACATAATTTATCAGCGATTAAATTAGTATCTACTCGATTCGACATCGCAAAACACGCACGCACGTGCGCACACAATTTTCGAGGCTCGAACATTAAATCTCTTTGACGACTCGATATCGCTTCGCCGAAGAGATTTTCGATGCAATTTAAACTGACGAATAAAATGTTTATATAATGATTAAATGTATTTGTCAGCCGAAACCAAAAGTGCGAAAACATTCTCTTCTCCGATATTCTGATTTGATTTTACTTGGTAATTAATCGGGTTTATTATGCCAAGGTGAAAAATCAGACGATCGAGAGACTTCGAATGCACATGCCTGTGTGGGAGGCGTGTGTGTGTGTGTGTTACACCAGACATGCGTGAAAATGTCTCGATCGGACAGTGAACGATCGACGACCTGATTGACCGATGGCACTTTGCACCTGCAAACGCAACGCCGATCAAGTTTTTTTATTCACGGAAACACCGCGACTACGCGCGCTGATGATATTCGATTTAATCGCACGTATGTTATATCTGTGTATAAATATGCATTAATTGCCGCGCGCAATGTCCGCAACGATAGTTTCTGGAACAATTTGAATTACATCGTGCAACGCGTCACTTTATCGGACGGCAATCGGCGGCAATGTCGCGCGTCTACTCGCATTGCGTAAAAATCGACAATTCCAAGCGAATTACGCTCGACGTTAATTGTATTTTTATAATATAATCTCTCATGCACACACACACATACAATGAGAGACGTAACAACGGTGACGGAATAAACGCGACGCGCATTTCTATTTCATATCTCCAGCTTCGAAACGCAAATTGCGCCACGAGAAGGGAATAAAAAAAAAAAAAACAATTCTCGTTTCATATTTATAATATCATGGATTATTCCTCCCCATTCAGTTTCATGTAAATGCGAGAGAGAGAGAGACAGAGAAAATTTATGAATCGTTATTTCCCCTTTCCCACGGACTCGGGGCAACATTGCAAAATGCGATCTAATAAAGCCGCGGCGCGTTATCGCCGCGCGTAACGCACAGTGCACGCCCTCGGCGCGCGGTGTAAAAAGTGCCGGGCGTGCAACTATGCCGGAATACGACTACAATTTTGAATGCCGGTGTAGTTTCATTTGCATGTCAAAAGAGGAGAGAGAGAGCACGGCCGATTATTATGCTACCCGGTGCGGACGCGCGCGACAGCGATGATCGCGCACGAAGGTCGTAACTGGAGCACGCGGAATTACGCGTGCACACGCGATTCGAACGAGAGATCCCACACTATCCGCGAATGTGAACCGCGATGCGAAAATCGAGAATTCCCTCCCATATTGTCGCGCGGGGGATGAACGCGCGCGATTTTCGACGCCGAGAGGTTCGACGACCGCTGAAATTGGATAATGCGTGTTGCGTCGCGGTAAAATTGAGGAGAGAATTGTCCCCCGAGTGGAATTACGCAACAACCGCAATGTTGATTACGTGCAGTTCCAACAAAATCGACGAGAAAAGATTAAAAAGAAAAAATAAAACCGAAGATGAGTTTTAATTAACGCGATCGTTTTTTATTTTGAAGTTTTTTCAAAAACATGTTTCGTTATTTTTCAAATATCTCTTCTAACTTCTGCAGTTTGCTACAAATAATTAAGCGACAACCTATCATCTCTCTCTTTCACACGTACATTAAATTCGCATTTACGTACCACTAAAAGAAAATAAAGGAATTAAATATTGAGTAGATTTCGTTATATATTTCGTTTTATGCGACGTTGATGATGACATTGATGACACACTTGCATTAGCACATCAATACCATCTCATTTATAAATAAAACAGCTGTTAAACGCTCAATTCTCTCGACGACAATGCAAGATTTTCTCGGAATCGAGACGTCGGCGTTATCAACATTTCTCAAATGCCTGCAATTCGCGCGACATTCTTCCGCGAATTTCACTTTACGGCGAAATTTAATGAAAGCGAATTTTCGACTGAGTTCGAAAAGATGATTTTCTGAGAACAAATTCGAGCGAGCGACAAAAATAATACACGCTTCCCCGACATTTTGTTATTCTTACCTTGAATTGATTTTATTTTTACGTCGAGATTTCTAAGTGTTGTCTCAATGACTGTTTATTTTAATAAGAGGCTTGATAAAAGGTTCGTAAGCATGTAATCTGGTAATTTTACGAAATATTCTCAGAGAGAATATAAATATGATAAAAGGTATATATAAGAAAAAAATGTTAATTTTTCTGTCGCATCATCGCGATAGTATTGATCCGTAAAACCGAGTGTTTAATGAAACAAAGGCACCGCTTCAAAATCCATTGTTAACTAATCGATAACGAGCCGTCATTGTACGTGTATATGATGTATGTACACACAGTCATTATTACTCCACAGCTTGAAGTGCGCCGGAGCGCGCGCGATGTGAAAATTGCGAAGATCGAAAACGAAGATTAAAAACTATCTGGCATCGCGCGCATATTATGATCAATTCGCGGCGCGGCATTGAACGCGAAAATAGACGAACTCTAGACAAGAAAAATAGATAAACCAGGTAACTCGAAGTCGTTAAATTTTTTTTTTTTTTTTTCTTTTGCGAACGCGTTGACTCACTCCACTTTGTGATAATGGTGACGTTGACGTGTAATTTTCTTCTTCAAAATTAGCGCTGCCAATCATCTATCATTACGCGCGCCTATGAAATTTCTAACGTCTTCATAAATTTTTTGTTCTCTTGTCTACACGTAACTGATCTAACACAATACGATTGTTGTCATCCGTGGAATTTTTTTTTTTTCCTGTCCCGAGCGACTCGAGGCAAACTTCAAGCTGTGTCTTTGCGCTCGTCAATCTTGATTTATATATTTACACGTTCAAACAACTACTAGTTGTTAGGCGCAACTATAGAACAATCAATCATTTGTCTCAATACTCAATAATTAAAATAAATTACCATTTTGCGACTAGTCGATCAAATTACGATAATATCTGAATCACACAGAGACTCACCTTCTCGTCGAGATTATTCAGATCCGGCAGCTGAAAACAAAAAAGAATTCGTATATTCGTACAACAGTATAACACAAAGATTACAAAATAGTAAAAAATTTTAATATATTTGCTTAGCGTCTACCTTGCACACCGATATTTCATTTCGTTTTAATCGATGCGGCGTATCTGTGTGTGTTCGAATGCAAGACCGACATTCACAAAGACGAAAGAGACGGGGAAATCGCGCGAGTATCGACAAACAACCGGCCCGCCACCTATGCCAGTCAATCCGAAATGACATCCCCGACTTTACCGACGATAGATTATAGACTCGCGCCGAGAAAATCATTCGTCGTCGACAACGAGCAGCACGACCGCGTCGTCAACAGATGCCGCTTGGCGTCGTAAAAGTTGCGGAGATTCGTCGCAAATTAAAGGAAATTGACGCCAATTTATATCAATCAGTCGTCGTCGTCGTCGTCGTCGTGGCTGGTTACATTCTGTGTGCGAGCTCCGGCGCACACACCGTGATGAAATTAATTTAACGACCGATATGTCAGACCGTTTGATTAACTTTCATGGTCGTCGTACGTGCTCCGAAAGAAAAAGATATTCCCGGTGAGTTGAATAAAATATTTCATACGCGGAAAAAGCAGAATCCGAAATTCGCACGTAAATCCGGGAAGAATCATGTTAAGCGAGGCGCGAAGAAACGATTATAATATATCAGCGATTTTTATCGCTTACAATCGGTTATTAAAAGAGATTTATGAAGACAGGTCTTAATAGATTATTAAATTTGAAAATACTCATTTACTTTAATGAGTAATCGAGCCGCTTTAAGTCGAGTCAACGTTATCGATCGACGACGCAAAATTTCTTAAAAAAAAAAAAAAAAAAAAAAACAATCGGAACAAAAACAAACAAACAACTTGAAGTACTTTTTATCGCCGTAATTCTGAAAGTTTACGGACTACACGGTGTAATGCAGTTCTGAATTTATTAGAGCGCGAATGCGCAGCGGGTTTTTCGATGGATCGATTCGGTCGGTGGATCGGATTATCGGAGAAGAGCCCCGGGGGATATCGATTTACAAAAGCTTTTTTTCTTCTTTTATGTCTTTTCTTCATCTCGACCCCTTTCCATCACGGACAATTTCGAAATCGCTGACCGTCCTCGGTCAGCGGAATCCGCCGGCGCTCCAGTAAATGCGTAATCGCGCATAAATCAACGCGCCGCCCTCGCGGGCGCGCGATGCATATTTATGCTCCTGCGGCTCCCGGAGAAATTAAATTCACACATTTCATCGAACCTGTAAAGCATGCGCATATTTTGCGCGTCGCGGAACGCTGAGAATGCAAGTCATGCGCGAAGGATGCGCGAGGGTGCGGGACACGGAGAAAGAGATTTCTCGTTCATCCCTGCGCGCCGCATCATCATCATCATCATCATCATCATTCGCGATCTCCTCCATTGTCGCGCATACTAATTGAATCGCCTTCATTAAGACGTGGTGTCTCGCGACGAGTGGGCGTCCGCGTGCGCGAACGCGAACGTAAACGATATATTTGTTGCGACAGCGATCTGCAATTTTTTTTATGCGACCGATACATCATCTTGCGTGGCGTCGCCGCCGTGTGCTAAATATGTTGTAAGGCAAAAGACGAGGCAAAAAAAAAGTCTCGACTTATAATTATTCATAAGTCCGATTATAAATTGCGATATACCGCACCGATTAATTCGATCGGCGGAGCAACGTAAACGATTTTTTAAACGAGCAAAGTTTAAATCACGTGTCAATTTTTTTAAATTGAAAACAAAAAAAAAACCAACCTTATTAATTACCACAGGTAGAGGAGATTCAAAGTGGCTATTAAATGTGATATATATATATTACCTCCTACACGTTACGCGATACGTTATTACCATTGCGCATTTCCAATTGACTGAATATTCGCTTCGATCCGTTTGACATTCGTACGACTTCGTGCATCGTCATGCGCGCAAGGTTGAAGATTGGGAAATTGTTTAATGAGCCGTAAGTAGGTAATTGTGCGCGTCTCGCATGGTGTGTTTGCAAGCAGTAAATAGCCCGATAGCAGCCAAGATTTATTAATATAAAAGGCTTTAGTCTGGTGAGGTAAATATGGGGAAACCTCGTGTCTTAAAATAAACGGATAAATCAGGTTACCAGAGAATTGTGAATATGTAGAGAAATGTGGAACAGCTTTTTTTAAATTATATCTCAAATTCAATGCAACACACGCGCGAGACTGAAAAACAAACCTTCTCTTTTCTTTTTTAATACGTAACATGTGTAATAAATTTTTAATATTGTAGCATGTAATTGTAATATATGTAATGTACAAATCGCACATACCTACGTTTCGGCATATTGGCCTTTTGGCATTTACGTTTGGCATTTTGGCATATTGGCCTCGTATCGATCTTAATCAAATAATTTTTCTTTTTATCAGATATATTTAACGTAATTAGATGATTTTTATAGTTAAATAATTTTCATTTTTACCAGATATATTTGATGCAACGTAATTATCGACCAAAGATATTTGAAAACGGAGAGAGTTGTTCTCCATTGGGTGCAACGTGGAAATCATTTGCAAGATTACAGAGAGAGAGAATATATGTAACGGGGGGAAAACCCGACATGAAAATAATGGTTATATCGTGTTTGTAGGTTTATTAGAAACATAAACAAATAGCACAATGTTTATTATGCATTCTCTCGGTCTATAACATTTCATGCATAATCGCTGTTTGTATGTGCGCGCCGGTTTATACTCTCGCGGTTCCGCGTATACACACGCGCGCGCACACAGTTTAGTTGTCGCGCGCAGTATTGTCGTCGCTTGATGACGGTACTTCGTCGTCGCGTGTGTTTGCGATTTACGCGACGAATAAACTTTGATTTACCGCGCCACTGTTCGCCGAACGCAATTTCTGCCGGCCGCATCCGCGGCGAAAGGAAAAAGAGAACAAGTTACACGCTCGCCTCGCGCAATATTTCATCACAACGGCGAACAAATCTATCGATTAAATTCGCTTTTTTTATGAGCTACTTGATAAAATCAACTGTCACCGTGGTGAATTATTTTATCTCAATTATTTTATCGCAAGCTGACATTTTTCGCGATATCGAAAAAAAAAAAAAATAAACATTTTTCTCGCTAAAACACACAAATTTAGAAAATTTGTTGCTTTACTTTTTTTTCTGATGTTCCAATAAATTTCCACGTTTATTTCCGTAGCAACGAGTAATTCCGAGAGATTAAATATACAGGCACGAGAATCTTGACGTACCTACCTACGATCGCAACTTTTCGTGTAATTCCACCGAGCGCGTAGTACCGTTACAACTCGCAAAAAGGTTAGACGTAAGGATGGAGAACTTTTCCCTTTCTCTCTCTCTCTCTCTATCTTCTCTGGTATATGGTACCAGTCTTTTTGGCAGAAACTCTCATCAGCGAGGGAATCTGCCAATATCTCGCTCAACAAGCGAGCGAGAGAGAGAGAAAGAGAGAGAAAAAGCTTTTCCGCGCACGTAAACCGGCGCGGAAAACCGGAGCGTTCTTCCTTTGAGGTTTCCTCAGTTTCGCGGAAACGAAAAAATTTACCGCTGCCCTCCTCTTGCGTCGAAATTTATTTCAACTCGCTTCTCTCGCGAAGCCCTCATCCATCTTTCCGGCCCGTAAAGCAGAACCCCGGAGATGCAACGAGAGAACGTTTCAACGGCCGCGAGCGCACGACGAAACCTGCCCGCGAGCACGCAACATCACGCAAAACGGAATTTACGACCGCCCGTCGGATATAGAGAGACGCGCTCGCACAAACGTTGGCTTTCTAATATTTTCACCGCGTGTGCCGCAAAAAAAAGCAAAGGAAATATATTTGCAAGACGGATGCATAGAAAACTGCCATTAGAGGATAACAAGAAATAACGTTTCGCTTGTAGATATATATATATATATATACATTGAAGTCGTAGGAAAAACCGATAGCTTATCCGCCCTCCCGTGTACGAAACACAGCCGCCGTTCTTTCGGCCGCTCGCGATATCGACGGCAATATAAGTGATGGCGTATATTCCTGCCGTTCGTTCAAGTTGTTTCGAGAGTTCAACGACGATTCCTGCACCGCGCCGGCCGGGATATTATACCGTTTTTCCCCTCCACCCCCTCCCGTTTTATAGTCGCTGCATCTCCGCGAATTCGCTACCGGCTGTTACCCGGCTCTTAATCTAACGATACGGCCGGGACTTACAAAACGATCGGGATAAATCTGCGGTAGTGCAGTATGCGTATATACATATATATATATACACACACACACATACAGTTGCCACATGGGACCGTTAAAGTTTAACAGCTGTCGATGTAACAGTCGTTCTTTTTAGTACGGGAGAAAAGGGATAGCATAATTGCTTCGCGCCTCGATGCCACCTGTAGCGAGTGACGGCGCGTAAAGAAGTCGATCGTAATGAGCAACGACACGTATTTTATTATTATTTTTTTAAATATATTTCACGTACGTATTTTCTATATACACTTTATTATTATTCGTTTCTTATGTACAAAACGTTATAATGTATAAAACGTTAACAAAAATTTATATACATTTATTTACATTTCTGTTGCATTTGGTTTCTTTTCATTTTTTTTTTTTTTTTTAACTTATTTTCGCATCAACGAAAAATATAAATCACACGTTGATTTACTTGTTTGTCGTGTTCAACGCATCAGATACCTGTTAAGCAAGTTTTTTCTCTCCCGGATAAGTCCTTGAAAAATCCACATCCGAGTCAAGTTGATTCGAGACAAATATATACGCGACTACGTAGTCAATTTACGTACGATTCATTCGTAACTAGGTACATATATATATATATCGTTTCTCTCTACCTACGCGCGACGACTCGTCGATTCTCGTAAAACGTCACACACACCCGTCCGGCATTATTACCGCCGACTTGATTTCGCAAAGAGCGTGCGCGAGAATTAAGAATCGAACCGAAATCCAGTTTCGCTATAGACTGTGAAATCAGTTTTCATAATGTAATACCGTTATACAAAGACTCATCAGACACCACATCGTCAGACTACTTTGTGAACACAGTGAGTTGAATCGTTAACGAGATTTAACGAGCATCAATTCTCTCCCGGAGTATTTAAAGAAGATTGAAAATAGATCGAAGGGGTAAATGTCCCCGTTTTTTTTTTTTTTTTTTTCTTTCCCCGTAAATCCTTTCATCGAGGAGCGACGCCGCGTTACGGATCGGACACGACGCGTCACTCTAACCATAAATAAACATCCACGGCAGGAAAATGGTTACGCAGAGCGCGGCTACGCAGCTGGACAACATGGCCAGCAGACTCGAGCCCGCCTCTCGAGCGTCCAGGCTGTCCGTCGCGTCATCTTCGTCGCTGTCGGACTCGACGTCACGCTCGAATTCGTACACCTCAACCGCGCATCGAAATCGGATGCGCGACGTGTTGCTGTTGAAGTGGGCCGCGTCCCTGCGCAGCACTTGCATCCCGGAGTCGTTGTGCTCCAGCATCCAGCCGGGTTCCTGCACCAGATCCATTTTTCACGCGAGCAACGTAACTGCAGTTCCTCTTCCTCGCGAGTTCTCGAGGAGAATACCTGCAAGAGGAAAGTTCTCAACATAAGTCGGAGGATCGCGCGCTGCAGAGCGCCGGGCGGTTAGAATTTAATAAACAAGCTCGATCGCACACGATGCGGATCCAAGAGGCGGTCCCTGTATCACGTCACGTATATAAAGTTCTCATCGAGTTACATCGCACGTTTCGGTTTTTTTTTTTTTTTTTTTTCGATTCTTTTCAATTTTTTCTACGAACTTTGAGTTTACCGGCTGGCTGAATGTGTCACATCGCGGACAATTGTTTGTCTTTTTTTTTTTAACCATGTTTGTCTCGGAAAAACACATGTTCGATCTCGTGTCAAATCGCACACACGTTCCTTATTCGGTCTTTGTCGTATACGTATACAGTCTTGAAACCTCTGCGAAAAGTTGCCAAGGCTTATCGAACGCGTGTCGCGCGTTTTACAAAACGTGTCAGAGCCCCGGGCGAAAAGCTAGAAAACCGGTCCTCTCGCCATCTCGTCTGGTCAGCGCGGCAAGCAACGGCGCGCGACGGCGGCTGCTGGACGACGATTCATCGGCTTCCTGCCCTGACAGAAACGAGAATTAATCGAAAAAGCAACTTCGACAACTTCGCCGCGGCGGCTTCCGGCAGTGAGATCGCGGACAGCTGTTAATACTTCCCTCTCCTCTCTCTCTCTTTCTCTCTCTCCCGATCGATCGTCATGCCGCTGGGTCGCGCTGACAAACCCACATTCACGACCAACGAGGCAATCTCGTAAATGTATTGAAAAACGACGAGAAAGGCCGAAAAAAACTCGGTCGTGCGCAGCAAACCGCGGCGCGATCGCGAAATTGCAAGTAACAATTAGTAGCTTTTATCACCGCCGATAAAAATGAACGCGGAAACGCGCGTTTTAAATCATTCGCGCGCGCGCGCGCGGTTTCAAATAAACAATTTTAATTATCTCGAATCTATTTTGATACTAAACGTATGTGCGAATGACGTGAGCGGTGAATATAAAACACGAATGTGCGTGATAGAACGAGGGAAAGAGAGAAAGAAAGAGAGAGAGAGAAGAACGCGACGTAGAATGGAAACACACAGAGTCGGCATTTGTTGTGTAATTCAGTCAGTGGTTATTTTTGTGCCGCGGAACGACACGTCGATTTAAATATTTAGACGCGAAATAGCAAAGATTAACTTAACGAAAGCGGAGCAAAGCGCTTAAACGCGTTCCGAACAAACAATATCGCCTATTTCCAATGCGCGCCCCCTCTTTGTGCGCGCAGAGGGCTTTCCCCGAAACTCTGGCCGAAAGCGGCAAAGTTCCGAAACACTCGGTATGCGCCGCAATGCGGGCAATTAAACCGTAGTTTGCCATGTCGATGATTACGGCTTGTCGAATTAAATCCGTTTGCACGCGAGGCTAAACAGAACCCTCGGTGACAATGCGGCTTAATTACAGAACGACGACGATCCGAACGTCGACGCCGGTCAAACACGAAGAACGTGGAATCGCGGATTACGGTCATTTGAGAAAAACACACGTTTCCCTCTAGCTCGTTCATTATCGTCGACGTTTATTCGTCAATTTTGAGATTTTAACGATCGCGCGCGCGAGACGACGACGACGACGAAACAATTTTCGATAATGTCGATGAGGAGCAACAACGACATCGTAAAGCGCCAAGAGATAGTGTTATCGACCTTTTACGAAGTTGTGCGATGACAAATAAAAATAAAAAAAAAGAAGACACTTACGCGGCAATAATTCACTCTGGAAAAAAACTTGAACAAGTAAACGCATATTTCTTTTCCGGTTATTAATATTCATTTGTGTGAATGAAACTGCGGCGATAAAACTTTTACCGCGAAAAGAAATGTCTCTCTTTTGCATGAAGCGCACAAAACAGCCAAACAACATCATCGGTCGCGTAAACATCGCATAAAATATGTCGAATTTTTGTGCGAGAGGGATATACGCGCGCGAGAGATTCTCCATAAAATCTACAACGTAGATAATGTCGAAAAAGCCAACGTTTCGTCCATAATAACTTCGCGAATAACAATACGCTCCGGCATAATGAGGTAGTTTGTTACAATATTAATATTTCCTCGTATAATAATATTTAGCGGAAAGTTTCGAGGCGCGGGCGCCGCAAAATACCGTTTAGCTCGTCAAGTAGTTTTTGCACGTGGAAACGAAACTTTTAATTAGTTTAAATCCAACCGTAATAATCCCATTCCGATAGCCGGAGGTAACGCACTTGCACACAGACTTTACAAAAGGATAGGCCGCTCTCCGAATTATCGCACAGCGAGTTTCTTAATCTTCTCGGACTGCGAGAGAGAGAGAGAGAAACGCAAATGAAGATTAAGTGCCGGTAAGTATAACTTACGACCATCTTTCTTTTCGAGCTAGCTAACACAAGACGAGACTAATGGAATTTTCTCCGATCTCTTCTTCTGCTTCACTTCGCCGTGCGCGAACAATGACTATCGACCACTCCAATCTTTTCTCTCGTCGTGTCGGTTACGAGAGAGGGGAGAGGAAGAAAAAAAAAACATTATACGACGAATAAATTAACACATCGATTAAAATTGAACGTGACTTAGTCGCGCGAACAATGGAAGGTGAACGGTCGATGTATTCATCGGACAAAGTTTAATTACTGTTCTATCACGACCGTTCTATCGCAACCGTAATGTGATCAGTGACTTTTATTTCGAATCTCTTGCAATTTGTTAAAGTTAAATAAAACTTGGAACGTATACACACACTTAGTATTTTGTCATTTGTTGTTTTTTTTTTTTGTTTTGTTTTGTTTTAGCCAATAAAAGTAACGAGTGAAACTCGATAAAGCCCTCCGATAAATATTTATACGCAAACAAACATAGTTCGTTGTCAAAAGTTTGCTGAGTCATAAGAGAAGTTGCGCGGTTAGATTATTTTATATCAACGAGCACACAACGCGCCGTTTCTCGTTCGATAACCTACATACGTATGTAAAAACTAAGAATAACTAAAAAGAAAAGGTAACGGCGTCAGAGACGCTGAGAAAAAGTAGAATTTTTGGAACGGATTGATCGATTTTCGAAACACGAAAATCGATGGGGAAAAAATAAAAATATACAGACATTCTGTACCTTTTTTTTTTTTTTTGAATTCGTGAAAGCAACTTCGACGTGTGTATAAAAGACGAGAATAAACTCTGGCCCGCGAATTCGGTCTGTGAAAAACTAATTCGCGTCAATGTGCAGACGTAAGCGACCGGTTTTCTCTCCTCTTTCCGAGATTATTTTAATCTCGACGAAAGTAGGCAGCACGCCTACTTACTCAATTGTGACAAATTACATCGCGCGGATCGTGCCGATGGGAGAGAATTCGACGAACGAACGGCGACGAAGTTCGGACGACGATCGCTTCTTCCGAACGACTTCCCGTCTCGGGTTATCGCGATTTTGGAAAGTTGCAAGGTTACGAGTTGCGACGCGTTTCGGAAACTTCCTTATTCTCCGAAGAGAGAGAGAGAGAGAGAGAGTTTCTCTCTTATCACCGAGTTGTGATAAGCGCTAAGAATATCACCGAATACGAACGAAATAACATTGACATTCTCGCTCGAGTATTTCTTCCTTCCACTCTTGTTCCGCGTTACTTGAGAAAGTGTGAAAAAACAAGTGTAAGAATATTAAGCGTTCAATGTGCTTAGTCTGAGTTTTTTCCCGGCAAATCGAGAACACGTCAACGCTGTGCCATTATACAACGCTCGCAATCGCCGATCCAAGGAGTGCGAAGCGCTCTCGAGCAAACAATGCAAGAACAAAGTCTCTCCTCGATTGCGTTTACAAGTCGCTTTTCTCTCGCCCGGAAGAAGAAGCTCGCTCGGGAAACTCGCCGGGACTATTTTTCGTCGCATTCCAGGACGAATGCTTTCAAACTCGTAACTTGAACTACTTTCTCCGCGCATAGTTGAGAAGAAGAGTTTTCTGCAAAAAAAGCGCGCCTCTCGCGTTAAAAGCGTGGATATATATATATACGTGGCGAAGGTGAGCGGCGGCACGACATCGCGACGACAAGATACCGTTCATTCATTCGATTACGCCGTCACCCGGATGAGATGCTCGGCAGATTTCTCTGACATCCGTGAGCGAGCGCGCGCGAAGAGAAGTCGACGTCGTTGTCGTCGTCGTTTCTATCGCGACCGAAATAGCACTCGCAGAGTTAATATATATATCTAGGAAAAGCGATAAGATATTAAAAACGCTCGTTAAAACGCACGTATCGCTTAAAACTGATCTTTCCGTTTACGAGCAGCAATTTTTTTTTTTTTGACGTATCAAAATTATCTTTGGATGAAGACGCAACAAGTAGATGATGAAAACAATTTTTTTTTTTTTTTTTACGAATAACAAACGGCTTTTCTACGATTCTAGCTCGAAACTCGTTATCTGATTCCACAAGAACTCAATTTTATCTGTACGTATCGGTACCTACGCTTTTCGATCGATTACGAGGGGTTTGTGTAAAGAACTCTAATTCCTAAGCAAAAGGCACACACTTTGAAGTGTTTTCACTTACGTAGTAAAGTATCATGGGAAGAAGAGGTTGACGATGTTATTCAACGGTGCCCGACTTTTGCGAGTGTTCCGGTAACGAGACACTTGCTCGTCTCTCGGATGATGAAACGAGAGCGGACACGTTTCTAATTTGGCTAAACAGCGAACGTAGCTTTTATGTTGTCTTTTCGCGCCCGAGAGTCTGCGACATTCTCGCGCGCGCGTTATCCGCGTTTCATCTTGATTTTCGATCGAATCGCGTAAAGCAAATCAGTCAAAATTACCGACTTGTCATCGCAGTTACAATAAATGTAATAACTCGCGATTAAACTCAATTGATCAGACTAAAAAAAAAAAAAAAAAAAAGATACGATAAAATCCCGAAGTTTTATCAGAATAAAATGATTTTTCGATCTGCTTTGTGTGTACGTCGTGTGTGTTGAAAGGAGCGACGGAACGCGGAAAGGGATCATGTCATTTGCAAAGGCCTTTGTAGTCTTTTGTTTCGTGAGCAAATCACGACGGGCGCTTTGATGCTGCAATTTGGTCGAAAAACGCGCGCTGCGCCGCGCGCGCGTTTCCGGACGCGCGTCGGAATGCACAGTAGCGAAAACACAGTGGGAAAACCGCCACAGCTCGTCATGTAGAGGAAATGCGAATAGCGGCGTATATAAAGTGGCGGCTTTACGAAAAAGTTTCGTTTCATTTCGAACGGTCTCTTATCGAGAAAGATTTTTCACTTCAATCACTCTCGGGGAAGATATTTAATTCCGAGCGGCTTGAATCTTTTCGCTTTTTTTTTTTGTTATCATCAAACAAAATTCTTACTTGTGTGTAAATTACTGCGCACAGGTTACACGCGTGTGTAGCGTGTGACAATTGTTTGTTCTCGTTACTGTGAACAACAAGCGAAATCCGAAAGAATGACGTCCGCGGAGAACGTTCGCGAACTAATGCACGTTCATTACTCGCGGATTTGCAACGATTCAGATCAACGGACCCGACCGGATTCGGCCGCCGACAGAAATCTTTTTTTTTTTTTTTTTTTTTTTTTTTTTTTTTTTTTTTTTTTTTTATTTCACGCGCGACGCTCATTGTCCTCCATGCGGCGGCGAAAATTTCTCTATCCCGTCGAAAAAGAACGCGCGCCTGTCGTCGCGCGCGTCCGGAATTCTCCGCTTTTACGAAACGGACAGACGAGAGTAAAATATCCTTCTCTCGCACGCGCGCGCGAGAGAGAGAGAGAGAGAGAGAGACGTGCGCGAGAACAGCGTGTATACGATGATAAAAGAGAGCTTTTTTCGTACTATACAGATTATGGTTTCTCCCCGGTGAAAAAAAAAAAGCGTCTAGTTTTCACGAGAGGTGACTTGTCCAAAAATTATTAAAACGCGTACTTTTTTTCTCTTTCCTCCCGAAGCGACCGAGGCTGGAAGCTTCAGGGGGAAATAAATTAATCCTTTCATGCGATTCGTGGCGCGGAGCAACCGTAGCATTAATAACGAATAATAGACAACCGAGAACTACTGCGTTGTAATAATACTCCATCAGGTTAATGCCTCGAGTAAACGCGATTAAATACGCGACGGCGTATGAAAATTATGCGCGTAAACGCAGAGAAAAAGTACACGAAGTTTGCGCGCGCGCGACGACCGACGGGCCGAATTTGCGTAGCATCTGGTTAACGTCGTTTCTCGTCTCTTTAAACGCGGCAGTTTTCAACGCGCTTTTGCGAGAAATAAATCAAATCCGAGCGAAAGGCATATCGTATCCAGTCGTCATCGTATTCCAACTTTGCAGAAGTGCAAACGATAGAGAGGGACGCGAATAATAATTACGCTCCGGAATAATTTAATTACCGAAGAAGTAAATGTTTTTGCGCAACATTATATGAGAAGAATAATTAAAAACTTTTGAGAATAATTCAAGTACGCGATATGTTTTCCAAACTATTTTTCCGTGTTTTAAACTAAGCGCAAAGTGCTCTCTTAAAGCCGATCTTTCTTCTTCTTCTTCTTCTACTTCTTCTTCTTCTTCTTCCGAAACTTTAGGTAAGTACATAGTACAGCGTAAAAAGAACAACAATCGTGCAGCGACGTCAAAGTTAAATTATTCAGCGGATAAGCTAGGTTTACATAGTAATATACACATTGAAATATTCCGACGTGTAAAACCTCAGCAAAGACCAGCTGCAAAAAGCAGCTTCGCTTTGCTCTCGACACTCATTAGGCAAATGAGACGAAGCAAAGTTGAGCTTTGAAATACTCATTAAAGAAATTGCGTCATAAGAATAATTATGCTCTTCGATTCGCGTCGTCTTCTCTTTCCCGATTTCCGGTGTAGCGCGTGCGAGAGCGAGCAAACGCGTTTACATAATCCTTTTAATTAAAAGAATGAAATTTCTTTCTGAAATTCAATTGTCCAATTAAACCGCTCGCGATATACATATAAATACGCGAAAGCTGACTGCTACGTTAATCAGATTCTGCGATCGATGTGTGTTAAAAGTGATACAGAAAATATAACAGCGCGGAAATTGTTGTAATTTATTGTAGTCGGTTTGCATACAATTCTTTCTGCGCGGAAAGAATTCTCGTGTTATAGATTTTGCGGAAGCGTGAAGCCATACAAAAGACCAGATCAAGTTGGCATTTACCTTGACTACCTTGAAAAAGTGGAATTCTTTTCACAAACGAACGCGCGTCGCGTAGTAAAGTGTGACGAGAGTCGCGTGAAGTCATTAATTCGGTCGATGTTTAATCTGATATTTATACAATGAATGATAATTCATCGAGAATATGCGTTTTACGTACAGAGACAGGTACAAGGACCGGATACCTGCGCCGTTGTGTTTACACAACGAAACGGTGAACGATATTAGCATTTCAGATGCGACTAAGTGCGCGGGACAACAATCCATAGGGAGTGTACCGAAAGCGATCTTCCCGTAACAAACGTCTAATTCAGGAAGATGCTGTATATATTTAAACTATATATCATATATATATATATATATATATACATATATATATCATCAAACAAATTCCTTGTAATCTCGAGAGCAGCGAAATCGCGATCTCTAACTGGATTATAGCGTTAACTTCATTATGTCGCGTTCAATTTTGCCAGCCTGCTTTTGGTAAAGCATACACAATTAGGGGAAATAAGTTTCCTTCCTTATTATACTTTACGTCGTTTGACACAATGCAATAAATGTCTAATTATATTTCGATAATGAAATTTCCTCCTATTACCTAAATGAAAAATCACACACAACTTCAGACAAAAAAGTGAGAGAGAGAGAGAGAGAGAGAAAATAATGTAACACACGAGCGCAAAAAGAAATATAGGAATTGAGAAATAACTCAATTAATTTAGATGTAACTTCTCCCTGGAGGAAATTAAATTACCGCGTTCCAATTAAGTTATTTAACGGTAAAAATTACTCGTATCATTCACATAATTAATATATCAAATCAAATATCCGAATGTGCAGTTGATAAAGTCCTTCAATTTTGTAAGAATTTTACCGATAAATTGTATTTCGAAGCTTGATTGAAGCCGAGATATTATCGTTTTTTTTTTTTTTTAATATTACATTTGAACGAAATGTTTACTGAAAAATATTTTTCACATTTTTGTCTGTATTTTTCGACTCTTTGTAAATTAATGAAACATTAAAATAATTGGTTTTCGTATGTTTTCATATGCTACAGCTTCTTGAACGTTTCATTTGTTTTTTTTTTTTATTTACCACAGTTTCTCACACATACACTTACTTGAAGATATATCGATCGATAATTGCAAAATCTAAAAATATATGTACACACACACCTGCTTAAGATATATCGATCGATAATCCTAAAATATTATCTCGTTATAAACATCGAGATTTCGAAACGTTATCTCAAAGTATGTTCTTGAAAACAAAAAAAAATGATATCATTCGTTACGACCGCGATAAACATGCACCGAGCGCGCAACGTATATATCGCGATAATTACCATAATATTGTCACTTTGTGTTTCAAAATGTTCGCAACGTGAAAGTTTTCTCTCTCTCTCTCGAGAGCACGTCGTCGTCGCCAAAACGCACGAGAGCTCCGCTGGTTGACCCAGAAAAACAAATCTCGCGATGTTACGCGGAATCGGGAGCGCGTCGCGCACATTTTCGCTATCGCGCTTTTATTGTAGTGTATACGTAATCACATCCAGCAGCCAGTGTAAACGACTTTGTCGTAGATCATTTTACGCGCGTATTACGCCGCCGTACATATATATGGTAAAACGCGATATCGCGGTCAACGCGTGTGATATCTACGCGCGCGCAATGTTCTTAATGAAGGAAAGACACACGAGACACAATTGCGCAGCTGTGTGTTTATTACTGTGACAATTTATTCCGACGCGAAACCACCCGAAATTAATGTAATAAACTCATCCCCCGAAAACTCTACTTAAATGAAGATTTGAAAAATCACGACAACGCTTCCCGTTTTAATTTAACGCCCGGTCACAGAATTTATCAAAATAGAGAAATTTATCCATAAAAATTTATTACGCGCGCAATATCAACACGCAATAAAAATATATTATTTAACGTAATTCTAAGGGTGAAAACCTCGGGCTCGTGTTTGTAATGTTCGAAGAAAACACTTTCAAAAATATTTTTACAACAAAACATCCTACGGCTCGAACAGTCCAGTCAATCAAGATTTTTGAAAATATATATAAATAGAAAAATGATAATCACCTTTTTCATCGACAAACGTCAGAAAGTCGACGCGAAATAAACACGAGCTCGTTGTATCGAACCTTCGAGGTTCGACCTTGCGATATCCATCTAACGAAATAACGCGATAGTGAGCGGATGAGCAATTGTCTCCATGTTACCTGCTTATACTCCGGCGTGGCACGCAATCCCGGCACGTGAGAACCTTCTTAACATCGAAGAAGCTCTTCTAATGCAGAGATATAACTCGCGAACGAAGCAGTCACAAAACGTGACGACGCACTCCAATACACGCGGGTATGTGGCGCAAACCGGAGGAAAGCACGTGGAAAGAAGTTTCGGTGTGAGTGCGCGCGGTCGTCGTAGTCGTCGCGTTACTAAATATTCTTTAGGCCAGAAAGAGAGAAAGGGAAAAGAGAGAAAGAGACGGAGAGAGAACGCACACGGTATCACTTCCTTTCTCAACGACGGACGGGACAAGAATGGAAGGTCGCGAGAGCGGAGACGACACGACTCGGCTACAACCGGCTGCGCGCGCCTACGTGCGCCCGTCTTCGCAATTGGACGCGACCGACGAAGCTGATTAGCAGCCACCACTAGCCGGTCTATCTTAACGTAATTTTAAAATCTCTAACTGTATATATACAGATTAGGTAAGACCGATTCTTTTATAAGATTTTCTTACACGTGCACGGAAAACCGATTACGTTTGTCTGTACATTTTGTATCCTCACGTCTCTCTCTCTCTCTCTCTCTCTCTTTCTCTTTCAAATGTTCTCACCTTCGCTTTTTTTTTTTTTTACGTCAAAGAGAATTCAAATTGGCCTTCCTTGACAGACGTTTCCTGTTATTTATTTATTTTTGCATTTACTTAGCATGTCAATAACGACACGCTCTTTTGTATATTCAACAACGTAAAAATCATGAATTTACGATCAAGAAACGTCTTGACTCTTTTAAAAAACGTTAATTTCTTCATTTGGTATTCGCAATCGGTGACGTTAAAGAACGAAGCCAAGGGCAGAATTATGATTACTTCGATGATGCTTCGCGCCAACCTTCGCCTTCGGGTTTGATTTGAAAACGGATGCTGCGCCGAGACTGGGACGCAAACAAGCATGAAGGAAGTGCATTATTCGACGCAATGATGTTTGCGCATTCCTCTGTATTTGGCTTCCCGCATCATCGCCATCGTCGAATGGATTCTATTTAGCTTCGCGAGCTTCGTGACGCTTTGTTCTCTCTCGCAATATCAGCAATTTAATACACGACACGGTAGATTTGAAACGGAGGACAGAGTGTAAAAAAAAAGAGAAAGAGAAAGAAAGAGAGAGAAAGAGAGAACTGCACGCTCTTTCGCAAGAGTGATTTTCAAAACTCTATATTCCAATACGTAAACAACTTTGAAATAATATTATCTGACAAATAAGTCGAAGACAAACATCTTACGGTTTATTCAATTGCGTTTCAAGAGATGAATAATATGATTAAAAAAAAAAAGCGAACAAAGCTCTGTTTTTTTTTTTTTTTTTTTTTTTTTATTATGTTTTGTAAATGCACTTTGCGTCGGATATCTTTATCTTCACATAAATATGCAATAACGATGCAACTTTTGCTATTAAAGATAAGACGCCGTATTCATGAACGTTTCCGAGCGATAAGCGTTGTGTTGTATAATTCAACGAGAAAAATTACTTATAAGCGAGAAAAAGGAAGAAGAGTTTGACGTCTAGTTGAGTGTGAAAGCGGAATATCGGTGTTTTAAAAAGCTCGCCGGCTTTGAGTCTCGATTTCGTTTCAGAAATTATATAACAACGATAATTTTACAGCAACGTGTTGTTCGAATTTTTTGTTTTTGTTTTTTTTTTGTGTATAAAACTCGTGTTGTTTATCTCTTTTCTTCTTTCCCCTTATGCTCCTTCCTGTTATTGTGATCCAAGATAACTTTGCCATTAAAACAATGCATTTCTCTCTATTTCTCTCTCCCTCTCTCTCTCTCTCAAACATATATAATGTTAATTTTACCTAAACTTGAAATATTCTTTTTCTCCCGAATATTCTCGCAATTCCCAAATTTGCGCTCAGACGCACGATTAATCTCCTTTCTACGTATGCGCGCTCTCTCTCTCTCTCTCTCTCTCTCTCGCAACTATTACCGCTCCAATGTAATATGAAGAAATTTCTCAGCGAGCTAACTTGATTTGTAAACTTGGGAGAAACTATTCAACGGAGAGATACTTGCGGCGCTGCCGTCTTGAAACTCTCCTTGAAATGCGAGTTTCACGAGAGACACGAAAATTTGCAAGAAACACCGATTGCACTCGAATTGTTTAACGCGTTTGTTATTCAACAAACAAATGTTTGAAGATGCTCCTTCTATATTTCGTCGAACTCGCACACACGTTGGTCGCACACGAGTTTATCGCGAACGAACGAAAGTTTATCTTCGTTCGACACGTTCTCTTTGAAACTTTATTTTTCAAACATTAATCTTCTGAATAATTTCCGCCGTAAGTTTGTGACACATTGTAATACGTTATAAGATCTTGTGAAACATGTTCGAGCGATAACAGCGCAATCGAAACTTTTTGATTACGGCATCCTTGCTATAATTGGCGCGTATCGAATTTTTCCTGGTTGTTAACAATGTTTTGTCTATGATTATTTTTTTTATTTGACGTTATAGGAGTTAATTTGGATTTGTGGCGCAACGTTTTATTTTAGAGTCTCTTAGTTGACACTCGTGAAAGACAAAAAAAAACCTAACAAAATTGACAGGTCTTTAAAGTGCCAATTATTGAGAGTTTGTGCTTTGCAAGCTCGACGCTATGTAACAAATTACAAAATCATTATACACGTTCGAGCAATAAATACGCTGCTTGAAGTGTGTTCTCGGGTGATATTTTAAGACAGATAATCAAGACCGTGACGAATCGGAGTGGGGTCTCTCTCTCTTCGGTAAACTGACGCTTGTGTTTGTCATCGGGAATCAGAAATCAGAGCTCGAACAATGCTGTTCTATAAAGAGAACTCGTGTTTTAGCTCGAGTCGCCGACCATCGCCGCTGAAAGTATAACAGCAAACGTCGATAGAAATGAAACTCTACACTCGACAAAGAAAACCAATGATACTCTCGGCGATATATACTCGCAATTCGAAGAAATAAATATCTCTGTAAAATAACCGTGTAATTGCACCCGCTGAGAGATCTCTGTCTGTCTGTTATTGAATTAATACCCCGTCAACTCGCCAGAACGCTTCAACACTATATTTAGTCACTGCTTTAACCGTCGAAAATGTTTGCTATCAAAAATTGGAGGTTGTTTTTGTGAGCGCACATTGAAATTTTTCATAAAGTCGAGGATTTGATTACGAAACTAAATCCATAGTTCAGTATATATATTTGTGTAGCTTTTCTACTTTTCGCAGACGTTGGACGAACGTTCGATGTTAAGAGTTTTTTCGAAAGCTAAGTATTTAGCAGCGCAAAAATCCGCACGAGAGAGGAAACAAATGAACGAGAAAACGGCTATCACCGTCTCAATGTCATCGCCAGTGCATCGAGAGAGAGAGAGAGAGAGAGAGAGAGAGAGAGAGAGAGAGAGAAAGAGGGAGCGCAACAATTAAATCGTACGATAAGACGAGAAAAATAATAAACAAACGAGAGATAATTCCTCTTGCGATGATAATAATAATAATAATAATTTAAAAAGCAACGGCAAGAGGAAGAGGTCTCACGCGAAGAGATGATCGACACATAGATGATAAGACACTCGAAAGAGTTTGCGCACGTAATAAATCTCGATGGAATCCTCAAATATCCTCCGCTAAAACTTGATAAAGCACACACGCGATAACTGCGATACGATCTAAGCAGATCAAACATCGTCTCGAGTATCGAATAAAAAAAATAAAAAAAAAACATATTTACCCGCGCGCGTTTCTGAATTATATTTCTCTCTTGACATACTTCGCACATGTACTTATCCGCGTTAAGTAGGCACTTCCGCGCGAGGCGACCACTCCGTGTTGCGACAGATAAAATTCAAAAAATAAAAATTAAAGAATATAAAATAACCTTATAGCAATATTCGCTCTTTACGACAGATCGGCAACTGCAGATTTCTCCGACGCAACAACAAACTTCATTTCGAAGCTAATCCCCGCGAGTGGAATTAACGCGATTACGTCGACACACATTTCATCAGAGAAATACAACATCTACCTCTGCGAACGGAGGAGAGCTTGTACCGAAATGTACCGCTCATTTTCAATTCGCTCTCCGAACATATTTCCGAGGTATCATTTCCATTCCCGGGGTATTTATATTTGCGCATACCCGCGCGCGCTAAATAGTGTGTGCGTGAGATTTACATGAAAAATCTAGCTATTCAATCGACCTCCACCGGTCCTTTTTTCGCGTTATCTCCTCCCGCGCGCGCGCATCTATTTTTGCGTCAATGATATCGTCGGCAGCGAAAAATGGTGGGAGAGTCATTAACGCGCAGTGCGACGGGAAAGCTTCCGATAAACGCGCGCGCGATGTAATTGCGTTACGGCCTATAATATCGTTACGCTTTTGATACACCACGATGCTGCACGCACGTACAACGGGTACAGAGAATTTATTTATTTTTTTGTTTTTCAATACAATTATAAGCCAGAAAAAGCTCGAAAAAAAAACAACGTCAGTTCGAGTCAAAAGAAAAAGCACGCAAAATTTTTTACGCGGCGAATTCCACAAAAGACATAAAAAACAGAAGGATGAAATTTTGCGAGTTACATCGTGCTCGTCCGGTGTACGAGTTACATCGAATGTATATATGATAAATCGTAATTTCAGGCTCGATTTGTCATTTGCAGTTGTTGCAAATCAGACGTATGGTCTCGAATGTCGCGCGGCGCCGTTTCATCGTTACCATGGAAATTGCTTTGACGACGGTTTATTGGTTTCGTAACTAGATGTAACGTAATTAAGCGGCGACGCACGTGACAGATATACCCGGTTCTGCTGCGGACCGCGTCGATCGGAAGCTGCATTTTCGAGCGCATTTGCACGCAGAATTAGTTTTTTAATGGAAACGAATTTGTTTTTTGAGAAATTCCATCGTTCGCGTCGTCGCAACGAATTAAATCGAGCGCGATTGTTCGCGCGGGGAAAACACAGTTTTCGCTCAACAATAATAGACAGTCGCGATCGTCGCGTCTACTTGCTTATTAGAAGATCTTTCAAAACGAGCCGACTGCGAAATTAAAGCAATTGCCACCTTCTATTCATAGGAGCCATTACGTCGAATTGATAAAACGCACGCAAGCACCAGCGGCAATTGACGCGTTAAAGAAGACGAACGGCGGGATGTCAACGACCCGTAGATAATCATATATAGATGAAACAGATGACGTCAGATGGAGCAGATAGGGGACCGTAAATACGATCTGTATTTTTTTTTACACTGCTGTGCTTCGCGCGCGCAAATAAAAAAGAAGAATCGGGAAACAGATCGAAGATGTTGACAAACTAATGCTCGCTGTGCGAGAGAATTGATAAATGACACGCACTAAAAAAAAAAAAAAATGGAAAGAAGTTTGTTTAAATAATTAATATTAAATCACACTCGCGCGCGCGAACGAATCAACAAAAACTACGGTCGATCGATAATATAAGTTTGAACGATCCTCGACTTGTTAGCCGATTGCGAACAATCTTTACGGATCGAGTGCCGATTTCCGACTGCTCGCTAGGAGCCACCAAAGATTCCATTCCGAATCTGGCACGTGAACCACTGCTGATACTCGAGTTTTTGGCACGACATCGGCATATATCTCCCCTTATTGAGTTCATCTAAATAATGTCATCTAAATACGTTATCTTTTAATTCTTCGAAATTTCGTAAAAAGTATTTTATTATTTTTTAATTTTATTTTCAATACGTGTATTGTTTGTGTGCGCTCGGATTACAGCGAATACAAAACAATGAAGAAAGAAATTAACGATCGTTTTTTGTTATCTCAGTAAACTCGGCGCTGATAACACTCGGGAAATCGGCACCGTCCCAATTAAATTGGTCTTAAATACCCCGCCGAGTAAATCTCTTTGGTCACTTTATCTACACCGCATTCGGCGAGATATCGAAATGGCAGTACGAGTTTAGGCGTTAGTCAAGGTCATTAGCGCGATGAACCGCGCGCCCGCGCATCTCTTACATCACGTGCTCTCGTGCAGCGGACTTTAAACTCGGACTAAGCGAAGCAAAATACCCACGCAATCAATATTGATCACAAAAGAAAAACAAACACAAGAGATGAAAAAATGATACAAAGTACAAATCTAATTTATTCCAAGGTTGACAAGAAAGAGACTTTGACGTCTGACGAATGCGAGAATAAACATCTCGAAGAGGGATTTTCCGAAAATTTGAATTCTAAATTCCGAGAGAGAAAAAACACAAAGAAACAAGATTCAAAGATACGTGGAACGTCGTATCCACAATCGTTCGTATAAGCGCGTTATCAGCGGCTGATTGTGCAATACAAGATCGCTTCCAAGCGAAGAGGAACAAATGAGATCGAAGATTCAATTCGGACTCGTAATGGAGCTCGTGCATGAGGCACGTATGAGCGGAGATTCGCTTGACCCAGGAACAATATATCTATTGACCCGAACAAGATTCCCGCGCGTGTCTTTATCTCGCCTCCCACGTGTGTTTTATTGTGAGATAATTTGTGTTTTTTTTTTCTTTTTTTCTTCAAAATCTCGAGCATCTCCCGGCAACGCGCCGCGCGCGAACCGACCTCCGAAACTTACAAAAGCGCGCGAGCGTCGCTTTTGTATCTCTCACTTTCGCAAAACAACGATTTTTCCGATTGCGCTGTACGATTTTTCCGGATAAGATAAAACTTGGTTTATTCGAGAGTCTATTCCCGATGCGATCCGCGCACGTTTTGTCGATGTGTCTGAAGGAAAACTCTATCGCGAATAGTGGAACGTTCGATAATATCGTCTGGAAAATTGACCGGCGCGATGCAGTTGTACGAGAGAAAATACATTTTCGAATAATCTCCCGCGATAAAAATGCCGGCAAAAAAAACAAAAAAAAAAAAAAAAAAAAAAAACAGCGGAGATATGTGTAAGCGCGTAATTCGCTGGCTTTTGAAAACGTGAAAAATAACAGCGTAATATGTCTCTTTCATAAAGAGAGAAGAAAATTCATAATATTCCGTATATATGATATCGTTTCCATCTAGAATCGCGGTAGGTTAGTTATCTTCCGCGTAGCAAGCGGTTACGCCCTTTTACATACATGCATAAATCCACCGTAACGCGCGGTTTCTTTCTGCAATATCTATTCATGTCCGCATCCAAGGATAATATCGCGCGACCGTGATATTACGCGCATGACAAATGAATCGAGTGTCAGTAACACAAGTAAAGATATATATATATATATCTTTCTCTCTCTCACTCTCTTGCGCGCGGATCTGGAAAAATAATAAAAATCGTTGGTGCGCGACGATACATCACCGCGGTTGATATCTCAGTTCTTCCGATGATCGATCGTCACTTCGTGTTCGGCAACGCCGAAGAATGTAAGGATGACAGAAGAATCAATAAGCCATACATCACACCTTTCCCTCGAGAGAGATCTCTTCCCCCTTTCTTTTTTTTTTTTTTATGTGGTAAAAAAGTATTTAAAGCACTAAAAATATATGTCGCGAAAAACGTTCGCGTGTCTCTCTACAACACGACTCGAGAGAAAACATTTGTAACATATGTAATATTCGCGTAATAAAAAAAAAACCGACCGCTGTTCCGAAATGATATTTCTGGGAAATATTTCGCACATATGATGTGTGAGAATAACATATAATACAGTATCATTTCGAAGCGTGTTCCTTGCCCGTCATCTGTCCAACCAGTTTATTTTCTTTATCTGTCGTATACTTTTTTTTGTACGTGGCGAATAATGAAGACGGGCAAAATGCATTTTTTGTCCTTATTATTCTTGTATAAAATGATTCGTGTTTTTTTTCGCCTCAATAAAAAGATCGCGCGTGTACGATTTTTACCTGAAGAAAATTATATAATCTTATATGTCACTTACCTGCGCGGTTACAATGTACCAAAGTACACTGTAATCACTTTTTGCACATTACGTTGAAACACTTCCGGATATAAATAAAGTCTCTCTTCTTGATCACATTTTAAATTGCACGTTACAACACGTCCAAATCTGTTTATAAATATGATGTAACGAGTACTTTAAAAGTACTTCGATCTGTGTGAAGATTTAAGTTCACACACTTATCCTTTTTTTTTTTTCAAATTTTTCAAAGCAAGCTCTGCGATTTTCCACATCGCGCATATGCGACGATTTTTACGCAAATTTATTTATTTATGACAGAATATCTTTTCTTTCTACGCGGCAAGAAAACATACTGATATCCATGTTGCGTTGCACGTGCGGATAATTATTACCAATTCGACGCACGTTTGATGCGATAATTCGAGCATGTACATTTTTTTTTCGCGCATTACGTAAACGCGCGCATTAATCAACGCGAATCATTATCTTATCCGAGCCGAGAGAACGATAGCGTTAAATCCGATAGTGATGCGCAAACAAATAAATCAAAAATCGCGATCCCCATTGCGATCCGCATTACGCAATACTTTATCCGATAATAACGATCGCGCGCCCGCTCGCGATAGCTTTTAGTTCACAGAGAGAGAGATCGCAATAAATTTATTAATAATCATAACATAAATTGCAACGCGCTGCAAAGTGAGTTTCTCATTAATGTATATGCGATGCGTTGCACGAGCGATTTTCTAACGCGATATGCGGACGAAGATTCACGCACATAGATAATTTATATTATAAAAAATTAAAATACATTAAAATTATATTAAAATTTAAAATTATATTAAAATTTATACAGCAATCAAATAATATTACCAATCAATGATATTACTGACCCGTCCCGTGTGATAATTAACAATTGATAGACAATTGATTTAAATTTGTCGAATTATTAAAAAGTACCAATTCTTCTGTACGTAGCTTTTAAAAATTTCTTCCACATTTCCGATCGAATCAGCAATACGCTAAAATACCGCGATTGTGTCATGATAATTACTCGTTTCTAATTACGCTCTTCGAAGCTGCGCGTGATAACTTGATCATTGGCGCCACCTACCGAGCACTACAGCAATCGATATCCCTATCTGTGTTTCTTGATACATGTATTGATGTGAAATATAGAACTTCCAAAACTTGCTATTTAGAAAACAATTTAATTTAAATTTTGAAAAATTTAATTTAATTTGTGTTTGATACACTCTTACATAATTTCACTGAATACAACTCTCGCTCTGTTAAAACTGTAGGAAAATGTTGAAGAATCACATAATTCAATATAAAGAAATAAAGTTTCTGTCAAGTGTTCATTATAAGTTTTTCACAACTGCAGACAAAAGATTTCATAAATATTTGTAAAAATTTTCTGCGTCTATCTACTTAACCGGCAATGTAGTTTTCTTCATGTACATGTTGCAAGAACATATCAGAGCCAGCGGAGCCGGCGCTTAATGAGAGTAAATTAAAGATCATCGGGGTACAAGAAATCGTAGACTGGCTCCGACGCTCGGTACAGCGTGAACCAATCGTCAAAGCCGGCTCGTTTACCGACCATTGCCAATCAGCTGGCGAAATCATCAAGCGCTGCAATGGCGCCAATGCGATGGCCCAGATTTCGCGGTAACGTCAACCGATTCGTTTTTCACGTCCCACTTTTTGCAGCAGCGCTCACGAGCGATAATAATTCAGTTATCCGTACCGATCTCTTAAAATAAAACGAAAATAAAACACGTAAGAAGAAAAATCAAACGTTTATTTAACGCATCGCCGATCGCGGATTCGTAAATTATTTTTACGAGACGCAGGCACACCTCGTTCGGTGCGGGAAAAGTCGCGTTTGATATTATACCATATATCGCGTTTGATATTATACTAACAAAAAATATGCGTAGTGAAATATTTCGAACTAAATTTAACCGCGCGGAAACAATTACAAAATAAAATACTTTCCGAGTATGATAAATCGTCCTTGCAGAGACAATAAAAGCCGAGAGAGAGATTATATATTCTGAATATTATTTAAAACTGCAACACTGAATACATCGCGCACGTGGTTATTTTTTTTTTTTTTTTTATTTACATCACAACGTGTTGTTTTGTACTCGGTATTGAATTGTAAATTTTGTTTTTTGCATAAGATAGCATGATATTACCGATAACAAAACATTTAAAGTGTTGATGCGATAAAACTGCAAAAAAAAAGGAAGACTCTTTGGTTTCGCAATTAGCGAAACATTATACATTACCGCTAATCGCACGTCATTTTTTCACTTATCTGTCGAATTTCGACAGATAAAATTTGTCATTTTTTAGAAATAAAAAGATGATAGAAAACGAGAATGGACTCGTATACTTGTTGGTCATAAATACGAGCTATTAAATTAATCTGTAAAAGCAACGAGCGCTCAATTTTACTTACCTCCGAGAGAGGGACGAAGGCACTAGGTCCATCGAAAGCCGGTACGGGTACTGGAAGTCCTCTGTCCTGTAACGAAAACAAAATGCATTTCAATTTTCTATTGTATTATATCTCTGCGCGTAACGTCCGTTTGAAATACCGTAAAGAAGAACTCTCTCTCCCGAATGCCCGGCTAGCTCAGTCGGTAGAGCATGAGACTCTTAATCTCAGGGTCGTGGGTTCGAGCCCCACGTTGGGCGTATCTTTTTTTTTTGTTTTTTGTTTTTTTATATTACGTAAAAATATACAATTGGTAATAAATTTAATGAAATATATTTATAAGTAATATTTTTGTGTGTTGCGATAAAAATAAAGTGGACTTTTTATTGTAAAACGTATAAAAATTATATAAAAACAATATACAAGTCAATTTTTTGGTTATATTAAATAAAAATAGTTTTATTAATTTTAAAACGCATTAGGTAAACGGTGCGTATCACGTAAATATATATTAGTAGGTCAAACGATTAATATACTTGAAAAGATATTATGAAGAAGAAAATTTAATAATCTATTAATTAAAACAATGAATTATTAATAAAAAAAAATTTATTAATAATCTTGTTAAAATTTTGTATAAACAAAAATACACACATGTACGTTTCATGTACGTTTGCTTTTTGTCCGATGTTATCGTAATTAAGATCTAACGTCATCAGCAAACACATCGCAAAATGTTTGTTTCCCAAGGCAAATCAATTGCACGTAAAAATGTGGAAATTATCTAGCAAATTATACACGATTATCGGTATCGCGATACGACACGCTGTGTTTTGCCGTGTAGTCTCCTTTTCCTGACTTTCTGCCGGCTTCGTGTCTGAAAACCGTTCTACACTATGTATAAAGCTTTACACACAAGTCGTATCGATCGGCCTCGAGTGTGACAATATCGGCGAGTATAACCGTCGGCCGAAACAGCGAATTCACATCTACAACGCGCCACGCAATTCACATTTTTTTTTTTTTTTTTCACTCCCTCGCCCTTAACCAATAACGACAAAAATGTGTGTCCGTCACACGTTGCTTAATTTATCTTGTAATTTTCTCGTAAATTCACCTGTCTTATTTTTTTTTTTCGCCAAGTGTAATAATTTACGTGAGAGACGACGGTAGTTTTCAATTATCAGGATATGTTATCAATAGATAGTTTTTATTTTTGTTCTTCTTTTTCTCTTGCAAAATTGAATACACACACACAGTAGTGTGTGTTTCTCATGAAGATATTTTTAAATCAATAGTGCGTCAAACTTTGATCTCGAGAATTTTCAAAGACAGACCATTATTTTTACGATCCACTTTCATCGCTCAAAGACAAACGTCCGAGTTTACTTTACACGCGGTGTCCTTGCGCGGGCGTGATGAAGAAGACCGAAGAAAAAAAGAATGACACTGAAATACTACGAAGTTGCCGGGGGATCCGCGAGAGATGTGTTTGTTTTCTTTTTCTCTTTATTTAGACACTTTGAATCCGCGCCGTTTCTATTTTCGTTTCGTTCAATTGCGATACGTATGTATTTACGGGATGTGCGGGATCATTTTAATTTTTGACAACGCGCGTGATTGCATCCGCCTGATCTATTGTCAGGTGTTTCTCTCTCTCTCTCTCGATCGGCAATCCGTCTTTTCCCGAGCGCGCAGAACCCCGAACGCAATTCGCCGCGATCTTTGCGAAAAGATTAACCGCTGCCGTAATAAGATTAATGACCGTCGTAGAATTCAGAAAGAAAAAGAAGAACGACTTCGACGATCGGCCAAAGTGGCTTTAACGCGCGAACTGCCTAGGTGGAGGATATTTTTAGAGGTTGCAGTTCAAACGCCTCCCCAAATAGCCAGTCAAAACAAGTCCATTAATATAGCCGACGGTTACTCTCTTCTCTCTATCCGGTTTATCTTTTATGCATAAGAATATCTTTTCACCGAATTATTCCCACGCACTCATTTCCGAGGGAAAGCGACTCGTTTCGTTTCTCATTATCGTTCAAAACTGAGTGTGCTAAAAAATTTGTACTCCGGGAATATAATCATACTAATAATAATAACAACAATTTTAATTAATCCAAAAAAGAAGAAAAAAAAAACAAATTGACCTAACAGCCGTACGCACATTTCTTATTAATTTATTTCTGTGTGTATTAGGAAATTTTGAAGACTTTTAGAAACACCGCAGTGTAGAAACATAACACCGTCGGCTTGTTGTTATTCGACTCTGACTGTTGACACGCGGTTGCAAATGTTCGAATTGATACGTAAGGTGTGTAAAGTTCACTTTCAACTTTTTTTTTTTTTCGTTATATTATTTTGATGAAGATCTTTTAACAGTTACGGGGCAGACACATATTAAATTATTAAAACTTCTATCTTTCTCTGTTTTTAAACAAAATAAAAGAGGATCTGGTACCTGTAAAAGTTTAACAGCTACTGCTCCGGAGGATTGCGCGAATTTCTGCCGCGAGGTTTTGCAACGTGAATCTTGGTAGTAGTTTATTTATTAGAAGGGCCATAAAGCAGCGGCGCATTAAGAACGGAGATACAAAGTCGCGGTAGCGTAAGAATCGCGCCCGGGCAGTTACTCTTCGTAAAGAACTCGGATAAATTGCCGCAAAGCTGGAGAGATAAAGCTTGAAATATTCTGGACAATCTCAATTCCGCCGCGGCGGAATGTGTACAGCGCCGCGCGCATCTCCAGAATTATTGCACTCTCTCCCCGTCTCCCAGAGTTACACGCGGGCGTCGGAAAATTTCTGAAGAAAATCAAGATTGCGCGCCGACGAAAATTGCGCGATTCGGCGCAATGATCTTCGAGTTGTTTCGAATTTCAGCGGAAATTTTATATAGTCGCAATCGAACTTAATCGCTCGATTTTGTTGTTACTTCAACGCTTTGTTTTATAATGCGCGGAGATTGGATTAACAAGCAATCTCGTTTATTTGTTTTATGACAAAAAGTATATACTTTGGCAATTAAAACCGGCTTACAACTAGCAGATAGTTAAAAGTCAATATTATTTAATACACTTGAAAATTGACAAACGGATTTTTTTTCTTTAAATTTTTTTTAATTTTATAGGACAGTAAAACAGATAATTTATATATTGAAGATGCACATCTTAGAATATTTTGTTTTTAATTAAAATCAATTCGAATTTCCAACTAGTGTATTTGCACGTTCAAAAACATAAGTAATTTACACGTTTAAAAATATATCCGCACGTACAATCAGCAGATTGGCTCGTATTGACTTTTGATATATCCGCTGGTTGTGAAATTTCACGAGCTTAAAATTTGTTAAAACGGTTTAATCCGCTAAGCGAGATAAACATTTCTGAAACATTCCGCATATTGGCATGTGTCTCCCGTATTTGCCAACTACATAACGTTTTCAACTTCGTCCCCGCGTTGCCTAATAAACTTGAGGCACGTTCGCGGAATATTTGGACGAATGCAAAACTTTGCGAACGGGCGGCGTTGCGAAAGAATTTCGACCGAATGTGTTTGCGAGAGAGTGTGAAGTTCGCGTTAACATCTGTTCTCCCTCGAGATTTCGCGAGCGAAACTTTACGCGACCGCATCTAGGCTATTCTCCGTTATCTCTCTCGCATCGGTCGTTTCGCCAGGATTTTTTTTTCTTCTTTTACTTCCGGAATGTCGAAATGTCTCTTGCGCGTGTCTGACTCAACACAGCACACAGTGCGATATTTAATTCTCGCTCACAAGAACAGATAACCACGGACAATAACGCGCTGATAAGAGGTTTTTTCTTTCTTTTTTTTATTTGCAACTTCCTTTGCCACACCTCTTGACAAACGAGAACGAGATTTTTCTTTGTCTCTCCGCGCGTCAGTTAATTAATTGATTATTTTCACAATTAGAGAGAGAGAGAGAGTAAATTAGATTCGTTATACGAGACAAATTATTAAAAATAATGAAGCTAAAAGCGATCGCAAGGACGCGAACTATTATTTTTATCCTTGAATTCTAATTTGGGGTATAGTAACTAACGGACGTTAACGCAGATTTATTTAAACTCTCGCGAACGAGATATATTGTCTGGCCTGAACCCAAAAGAGATTTCGAAACAAATTGAACGAGTGTTTCACTTACCTTGACCATCTGGAGAATCTCCGCGCACTTGATCCTCACGTTCTGGAATGGACAGTTGACGCTGAGCCTGAGGATAACCGGCAGATGCAGCGTCACCAGGCTGAGATACTTGTTGGCCTGCGCCTGTCTCGGTCCGTCCAGCGCGTTGCCCAGATTCAACATCCTGCCGACGTCGCCGGGCGTGACTTCCGGACTTTCGAGTACTCTGCCGCTCTTCGCGGACACGTCCTCGTCTTGAGAGAGCGGCCTTTTGATCTGACCGGCGCTGAACTTCCTCTCGTCGTTCTTGCGCAGATAATCTTGCTGCGTCCGACGACCGTCTTCCGACGCGTCCTCGTAAACCGCCGTAGCCTCGCTACTCTCCAAATTCATGTCCTGGCCATAGGGAGACGTTTCGTTCTCGTTCTCGAAACCGTCAAGAGTGTTAAATACAACCCCGTCGCTACGCGCCGCTTCGCTCTCGTTGAAGGACACGTCGTCGTCGGCGGCGCCGTCGTAATATCGGCGTTGCTCGTGCGTCAGCAGGTCGCCGCCGGCGATCTTGGCTCGGCGATTCAGATTTCGGCAGTCGTACGACGCGAGACCGCTCAAGTTGTCGTCGAACTTTGGACTTTTACCGTACACACGGGTGTCCGCGTCGATCTCGTCATCTTCCAACTGTTTCTGCTTGGCGCCTTTTACCTTCACGTAATTGTTCTTCGTCCTGCCGGCGCAGTACTCGTCGCTGGTCGACCTGTCGCTCGAAGACGAGCCGGGATGATACTTCCGCTCGCTGTCGCAGCTCGAGCCGAAGCGCGGGCACCTACCTTCCGTCGTCCTCTTGCTACCCTCATCCGAAGACGTCGAGTGGCCGGACCTGCAGCTCTCGACGCCATCGCTGCTGACGTAACGCTCGCGGAATCGCCTCTCGTTCAGGAGTCGACCGTCCACGCAGTCGAACGAGCACTCGGAATTGTTCTCATCTAGAAACAGCGCCGAACTGTTGTTGTCGTTGACGCTCTGCGGGAAGAAGCCTTCCGTCCGGAACGTGTCCTGTATCAGCTGGTGCTGATTAACATTCCTCGGCGACGACCTCGTCGGCGATCGTTCCACGCTCATGTCGTATCTTCGCCCAAACACGAATTATCGATTAATGGTCGATAACGGGTTTGTCAATTTTCGCGAGAACGTTACTTTTCACCGAACACACGTAAACGCCAATTATTTGCGTATAACGGCCCTCGTCATAAATATAAACATTACTTCGGAGAGAGAGATCGGTTATCGCTGCTTGTTTTCACGAAGCAAATAGAAAACTTGTATCAGTCGAGATCCATGTACAAATTTGTCGAAACAATGGCTATTTGTTTCTCTTTTCTCGTTATACGAACGCTCGCGACTTTCTCTCAATATGTATCCTCTAATTCTTTATCTTTTTCAGAATTATATCGATAATAATAAAAGGCCTTTTCAGGCTTTTCAGCGAACGTAAAACTCGCTCAAAAACGATTAAATGTAATTTCGCTTCAACATTTATTATTAATCCCTATAACGTGCGCAATTTTAATGAACCGCTCGTGATTATTTAAGTAACGCATATTGGGGAGGGGAAGGCGGGGAGGTTTTACGTGTTTGCGTGACTCGGCGCTGATATTAAATCCCCGCGAACCAATAATTTGCCGGGAGAGCACGGAACGAAATGTTTGCGTCGATTAAATACGTCTGCTCGAATCGGCATTATGATACACGATACGAGATTATTTTAGGAAATATTTAGTTACACGGGAGATGCACCCGCATACATTATTTGTTATTTCATAATCGTTAATTGATCAATTCGTTAATTAATGACTCGGCTAATGGATATCCGACAAACAAGGTTATTCAATAAATTATAAATTTTAACATTCCCCACGGTGCGCGCTCTCGTATATTTATTTAAACGGGGGGATAAAATGGCATGATAAAATGTATATCACGCAATATTAGTTAACGGCCACAAAGTAGGTTAATACACAGATGAACTGCAAGCAACGTGTGCAATATTTCCGCGGATTTACTCGCTCGATTTCAATTGATTTAATTTCGATCAAAGCACCGCACGCAAATGTCAACACAATGCATTTTATTATATTAATTTTTTTTTGTTTTTTTGTTTTGTTTCGTTCTCTACAGATAAAAAATGTGTTTTCAAAAATTCACCTTCCGTCTTTCCCGGTCGCGCTCTTGATATCCTCGACGTCGGCGGTGTCCTCCCAGTGACTTGGACTACCGACGCCGCCCAGCCATCCCTCGACGGTGTTCCTCGCCGCAGCCAGGGCGATGTTCCTGGCCGCCTCGTCCCTGGCGCAGAGCGGCGCCAGGAATCTACTGACGAGCTCGACTTCGTCGCCCTTGGTGGAGGCGCCGCTGCCCGACGAATTGTTCGGCTCTCGGTACATATCCTTCTTCCTGTATCGCCGCGCACGTTGTTTTCCTTCCGTCCGATCCTACCCAGGATCTTTTCCTTCCTCCCGTTTCCTTCGTCTCTCTCTCTCTCTCTCTCTCTCTCCACGGAGCAATCGCACGGAGTATCGAGGCGCTCGCGCGCACAGCTCGATTCCCAGGATAAACAGTGCGCGATGGACCGAGGGAATATCTCTATTTTTCTTCCTTCCAATTCCCCTTCTTCGCGGGAAGACGACACCTTCGTCGCTTCTTTCGCGAGCTCGTCGAAGAGAATCCGCGAACTATTGCCGGCGCTGTAAGAAAAAACAAAAGTACAACCGCTCGTTTTGTCGTCGAAAAATTTTGTCTTTTCTTTCTAGAAAACAAATCGCAACGCGAATTTATTTTACTTTCTTCTTTAACACAACTTTACAATCGTTCAAGTGTGTTGTGCTTCACAAATCGCGCCGAATTTTTTCCATCTATTTTCCCTCGCGCCAACGAGAAATAAAACCGATAATCTTTCTCGATCGAATGCGTTTTCGTCGAATCGATCATCCGCGGCTCGATCAATTGTTCGCCGGCCGTGATTAAACGGCACTCCCGGCGTTCCCGTTTTTCTTTTTTTTTCCCCTCCCCCAAAGGCTCTGTAGTTCCTCTCCCCCAGCGCAGAGGCGAGGAAAGAAAGAGGACGAGGGGGGGAGGGAGAAAAAAAAAAGAGGGAAGGCGGCGCGCGAGAGTAGATCGCTGCTGCGCGCGCTATCCACGCGGTAATTACGCTCGTTTCGTCGCGTTTCGCCGTGAGAGAATCGGTCGTAAAACTTGTTTCTCTGGGAGGATTTTACCGGAGCTCTGTGCCCCGCACTTCGGGGGATATACACGTTTTCAGGGCGATAGAAAGTAGGCAGAAGGCGTCGGCCGCGTCGTCGGTCGAGGCGATCTATCGAGATGCGAGTTCGACAAGGAGAGCGGGGAGAGGAGCGAGAGTAGGAGAGAAGGAATCTTTAACGAACGCGGAGGGAACCGATCGATCGGCAGAACGCTTTAACTTACTCGGATCCGATCGATCACCGTCGCCCTTTCCTCTTCTTTCCTCTTTCTTCTTCTTTTCCCCTCGGCTATTTTTCTCTCGTTTCTCTTTATCGTTCCCGCGGTTTCTATCACACGACTTTCTCTCTATCTCGCGTGTCAACGTTACCTTTTTTTTTTTTTTTTTTTTTTTTTTTTTTTTTTTTTTTATTTTACATCGTTACCGGTTTTTCACCGAATTTTCCGCGCGAGCGTGTACGAAAATACGCGCAATCCACTTCGATCGAGCCTTTCCACGTTCGGTCTAGTCCGCGAAGTACCTGAAAACAGAAGAGGAGAAGAGGATTGAAATAAATTACGGAGAATGCATTTTAAAATACTTTGTACGCGGGAAAGCTAAAAAAAAAAGCACGTTTTCTTCATAGAAATCGTTTTCTCTTTCTCTCTCTCTCTCTCTTTCTCCCGCGGCAGATTCTTTCCTTCCATAAAATGGATGTAATAGCGTAAAACTCGGAAAGTACCGGCGCATTAAAGGCGAAATGATCGACATCGATCAGGAAAGGAGGAAATGAAACTACGCGCGAGAGCAAAACGACAGATTATGACGTGGCGCGAAAGAGAGCGCTACATTTCGCCCCGCGAGTGATTTTATCGTATTGAACTTCAATCTCCGCCGCCACCTAACGCGCACCACCATCGCGATCGATTCTTTTTTTTTTTTTTACACTCCGGTTCTTAAAGCCAGATAAATGCAATATACGTTAGCGGGCATATGTAAGAAGCCACTCTTTAAATAGGGAAACACTTTTCACGCGCGTCAATAATCGTTCGGATTATCGTTCGGCCACCGGAGTGCATTGCTTACGCAACGGGGCCGCGCGAGTTCGTAACTTCTTTCGAACCTTGAGAAGGAAATCGGTGTGCGACATCTCGCTGTACAATTCCTCGACGAATCCATCGGCAATCATCCGATTCGATTGTGGAAACGATTAATTTCGTCACCGATTTAATTTAACAGAAGCACAAGGAACTGTCGAGCAAATTATGTAATACGCTCCATTTTACACACAAACACACACACACACAATGCATTGAAATTGTACAGAAAGTAATAAGCAACTTTCCGTGCCTTTTGTTAACGTAAGGACTTATAAACTCTGTCCTGCTTAGGATATTGCTGACTAACGTTCGACGATTCAGAACAATCAGCTAAAGTTCGCGTAATATAACACACAAACACACAGAAGGGCTGTGTGTCCCAATCAATCGTGTATCGAGTGTGAATAATCCCAAGTCGTGATGAAAGTTAAAGATAAGGTATTATTAATTAATTGCCGCGGTTTGCCAATAAATCGCGCGATTAATCAATATTACGTTGCTCTCGCAATATATCGCGGGGTGGTCCGCGATTTGATTGATCGATTGTCGTGGGAGAGAGAGAAAGAGAGAGAGAGAAGAGAGAGAGCCCTGGGTCAAGGTTCCGAGGTCAGGAAATAAGAAAGGTCACGTCAGGCTAGCAATTTATCGGAGGATCACGAGAAGCTGAAATATTGAGGCGAATAAAGAAGGATGCAACTTTCACGTAGAAAAAGAGAATCAATATACACGACAACAATATATCAGCGAGTCGGCAATGCATAAAATATTTAATAGTGCAAGAGAAAGAAAGAGAGATAGAGAGAGAAAAAAAAAGATATAAAAGATATATTGTTAATGAGTAAAGCCGCAAAAGCGAGGAAGAAATTCAATTTCAGGAGAGTCTCACGACGCGCTATTACGTAAACGTACGTATACCTACAACCTGTGTACGCGCGTTTATTTCATATATATATACGCGCATTTTCTTATTGCGTAAGCGCGTTGTGGAAAAGGCCTCCGAGACGAGTTGGTTTAAGTTACAACGCCTCGAATACGCGCGTTTTTCCGCCGTATTTTTTTTTTCTTACGGAGAGAGAAAACGGTTTTTGCGAAACGCGCCTTTTTTTTTTTTTTTTTTTTTTTTTAATTATATCGTACCGGTAATTGATTCAACGAGAGTTCATTATCGATTCAATATAAACAGACCAGCGATGCGTTACGGTTACGGTCATGTGATAATACGACCGGATGACGGAGTGCGTTTCAAAAGTTCGTCTGTATATTACACTTGTGTGATTTATGCGAGCCTACTGCCGGAATGATTAATGGCGATATCGCAGTAACACTTAGGTCAAAAGTGTAACTCCGTACACGTAACAGTTTGCATTTAAGGGTTTTTTGATATTAGCGCTGCACTTTTACCGACCGCTTGATTATACCTTTATCAACAACGTTTGATTATACCTTTACGGCACTGTAATTCCCGAAACGGGAATCACAAGACTTTCGCGAAAAATGCACGGTGCAAGGCTGTTGTTTTCCGGATTTTACAAATGAAATAATACAATTCGTATTACAAATGAAAAAAAAAAAAAAATGTAAGTTTCTAAACTCCAATTAATTGCAAGTTTTAATTAACTTACTTAGTTAATTGTAAGTTTATATAAAACAATAATTGTCACAATAATTGTGGTTTTACTTACAATAATTGCAAGTTTAACATTTTCAATAACTGCAAAGTTAAATTTGAAATTCGCAATAATTTTAAAACTGCTAAAATTATAAAATGCAATTAATTTACGTGTGATCGCACGAGAGAGAGAGACGCACGAAAGAATAAAGAGAATTTTGTACAAATGCCGGATGTATTAATACCTTTTACTAGACCATGAGAAAAAAAAAGAGAAAGAGAGAGATTAAGAAGTCTCGAAGTTGTTATTGATTTTTGAAGACGACTTAATTCCATTTAATCTATTTATCGACTTAAGTGAAGTGCATAAAGCCGTATACACGGTTGAGCTTCGGAAGCACGTTTTTAAACGATTATGAAAAATGTGCGCGCGCAATTTCGTATATAAAATACACGGGTCGGCACACGATTTAATTGACACCACTCCGTCTCTGTATAATCAAGGAAATGATCGAACAATATTCAGAACCAGTTCGGCCACCTTCGGCTCTGCTTTGATCATAATAATATTCGCGCGAGTTGTAATTTTCGCGCGTCGTACAAAAAGCAATTTCAGAGAGAGAGAGAGAGAAAAAGCGCGATAATATCACCTTTGTAGGAGAGTTTTACAAAACCTGCAAAATGATAATAAATTTTTCGTCGCGCATTTGCTGAAAATGTGTCGTCAAATCGCGACTTAAATCGCATTTCTTTTTTAGTCCCGTAACGCGCGGTAGTGAAATAATTGCGATAACAAGCGCATTTGTTTGTTTGCCGGATATGCGTCGTCGTCGTCGTCGTCGTCAGTTTGCGAAAATTAACAGGAAGCTCCAACGGGTGGACGGGTGGACGCGTGTTCAACGTGTAATGTTAGTAGGTAGCGCAAACCGCAGACATGATCTCGCTCGGCGAGCAAAGTGAACGTTATAATGCGATATTTAATGAAAACCTTTTACGCGGAAAACTGAGAGAGAGAGAGAGAGAGAGACGCGCGTGTATGCTCGATATTTTCACTAAACACACTCTAATTTGCCTCCCGGACGAAAGCCGGCTCTCCTAGGTCTCGGACACAGAGAGTCCGTATACATGTTTACTACGTTATTGCGTTATAGCGTGACTTCCATTCAGTTTCACGGAAAATAATCCTAAATAATCCTCTCTTGACTTTGGTCCATACGTATCTCTCTCTCTCTTTTTCTCTCTTCCTTTTTCTCTTTCTCTCGCCTATCTCTCTCGTCGTTGCGCGCGCGCGCGGCCTCTCCTCTTTTACCACCGTCTTCCCGTCTTTTTGGCTCGGTTCCCCCGATCTCCGTGGCGATCTAAATATTTATAAACGTCCAGAAGCCTAACCCTTCCACTACCGCCTCCTCGTATGGGGCGCGTATGAATTATTAATGCCACGGACCGTCGTCGAGCTACCGCGTGTTCGCGCCGCGCCGTGCATTTGCGATATATATACCGGTACATACTTTGTCTTTCGGTGATATAAGGATGGTCAGGGCGGCGAACAACGCGCGCGCGCGAGGAGAACGACGTGCGAGGCGATAAAGTGGTCGCGCGCGCGCGCGCGCGCTCTGCTCGATTCGCTTTAAGCGAATTACACGCGAAACGAAACAGAAGCGGATTAACGCGCTGGAATAATATATCGCGTCGTAATTTTCGCGGCGCGCGGTATTTATTTCGCGCGCACCGACCGAAAGAGCGCGTGTTTTACGACTCGATCGATCGTCGAGCGATCCAACAACAACAACGCGCGCACACGCACGCGCGCTCGGCAAAATTGTCTCTTCGGTAATGACCGCTTGTTTACGGAGCCGGACGCAATGCTCACGTCACAGATGTGGGATTAATCTGAATGATGAGCAGCACGTAGTGCAGAAATGAAACGGAGGTTTTTTCTTTTCTTTTTTTTTTCTACTATATAATTTCACGAGTCCTCGCGGTCGCTTTTTTCTTGTGATCGACGTGAAACATATTCTTCGTGAGAACCTAATCGAGTTCATTCGAGAATTTCGTATAAATCACATTTGCGCAAGAACTCAACACGTCATAAGATTGTTTTTACTGTTCCTTTCCTCGTGTTTTTTCTTCTCGCTTTTGAATTATGTATTGTGACATTCGTCACGGTCGTCATTGAAATCTGAAAAATTCGCCGAACTCGAATCGCGGCGGCTACCTAACTTTTCGCCCGCGTTTCTCGAAAAAAAAAAAAAAGTGCCGAGTCAGCGCGTTTGACGACTCGACGTACAAAAAAATGATCCACGTGAAAACGACATCATCGGAATTATATTTTCGAACTAGCGTGTGCCGAAGAGGAAAGGGGGGGAAGGGTCGCCTGGCACCAACATGCACAGAATGCTAAGAACGCAAAGAAAGGCAGTGCCTGATACGATGGCGTGTCATCTGCAATCCATGCACAATCATTTGTTTCTTTTTTTTTTTTTCGTCCACACTTGCATCATGCTAATGTGAAAGTAACATACTGCTTATTTCTCGAAACAAAGTTTCCCGTACTTAACTCTGATACGTACCGAGTACTACGTAAGCACTGTGATTGCGCACGATTGCGCGTGCACATCTTCGAAATTCGTCTGATAAGCCACGCGACACAAGGCAAATATGATGCCGGGCGGCTTTATCGGAGGAGGACACGAGATCGATCGCACGACGATAAACACGCAGTGTGTGCGCGATAAGCAAAAAAAAAAAGAAAAAAAAAGAGCTCGCGCGACTATAACGCGGTGACGGTGGTTAGCGCGCGAATCGCAAAAGCGCCGCCGAGTCGGGCACTCTTTTACGGGCTCGTGACACGCAAGAAAATGCCGATAACATTCGACGATTCGGAAGAATAGCGAAAAAGCACACGCCTCTTGCTTCGGCAAAAGCACCCCGAGCTTTTTCCTCGTCGCGCGGGATCTCCGGTAATTTTATGGTTGCCCGGTTTCGCACACACGGCAGTATCTAAGAAAAAAAAAAAAAAGAACGAAAGGGTTCTCTCCCCGGCTAAAAGGGAACTTTAGTGCCGCGTTTCGTACGCGAAGTTTGTCTTGGGGGAAATTTTTCAAGTAGAAACAATATTACACCTGTGAAATTTGAAAACTGCCGCACGTTCCCGGGCAATTCACGTGAAATTATGGAAGAGAAATCCATCGTCGAAATAGAAAATATTCAAGTTGCGAAGAATTAATCGGGAAATAATTCGCGCTACGACTAAGAACAGTGCGACGCGTAGATAACGCACTCGTTCCTCCGAAGGACGAAACTTCGTCGGCGACAATGTGATACTACTGTCGTCGCATCCGCGCGTCGTTTTCGGATACTTATCAATCGCTCCTCGTACACAAGCGTTTCGAATGTCAATGAGTTTTGTCGCGAGGCAAGAAATTCGATCATCATCCGAAACGTTTGTCGATGCGCGTTCGGGGAGACGATGACCCATCTTCATGAATGCAACATTAATTCCGAACGCGCGAACGGCATAATAAGAGACGATGCGATAAATACAAGTACAAAGGCGCGGTGCATCGCGCCCAAGAAACGAACGCGTCATTATTATAATGCCTCTTTTGTTTCCGTGAAATGAAGATGATTTTCTCTCTCTTCTCTCAGAGACGAGATTTTCCTCGATTTGGCGCAATTGGTACACAATACCGTTATCCTAATCGTCATTGATTATTCCGCGGGAGTCTTCGGACGCGCGTACGCACAAAGACGTTGACCGATCCAACGTATATCCTAAATGCAACGTTGATTCTGTTATGCCGGTCGAACGTTAGCGGCATAACAAGTGAGAGACAGATAATGGTATTACGCGCGGCGAGGAGAGACGAGACGGAAACGAGGCTACCTCCTCGGCCGGGAGGCCGAGATAGATGCGCGTGATAGAAGGCGGAATACGATCTTGATGGCCAAGGAGAAATCTCGCAGCGTGATCTCTCGAACCAAGCGGCGTAATGCGTCTTCGTCGAGGCGAGCGAAAAGAGTATATATGCGGTATTAAATTATAGATATGTAAGACACAGAGCACCGTGACCGCAGTTCGTTTGTGTGTGCGGGCGCGTGTGCGCAACGAGCAATAGTTTAGAAAACGCACGTACGGATATAAAATATCTTTTCAGTATGGAATTAGAAGCGTGTAATCTCGTGTTCCACATAGTTTTACCGTGCACTGTGTTTTACAAAAAAAAAAAAAAAAGTAAAGAGAGCGAAACTATCTTATTCTTATATTTGAAAATGAAACGAGCACCAAGTAACTTTCTAGTTTTATTATAGAACGTAAAATTATTATTATTATTGTAGAAAGCGAAATAATAATTAAAATGATAATAATTGTTTGCGAAACGAAGCTTTTAAAATTGCAGTGTTTCAATCGGATGCAAAAGACGAGTGTTGATTGTTCTCGTCAGAACCTTCGAGAGAAGTGCTTGCTTACATCATCGCGCGCATCGGTCGGAAAGAACATGGTTGTTATTGCCGGTGGCATTCGACGTGTATATGTGTGTGTATACATATATATATGTATATACAGCCTTATGTATATATGAATATCATCAGTAACGCGAAACCGTAGGTATAGCTTAAAGATTAAAAACCAAACAAGGTCCCTTCCACACAACCGGTGCCTTCATGGCTACTGAACACGGACAACTCGAGATTGTTGCAGAGTGGAACGGGTCTTTTTAAACGGCAAATCCAGGTCGATATCTTATTAATGGTGCGAAGAAAAACCAATGAGAAATGTCGAGCCAGGAAAAAAAAATATTACACGCGATGGCGTACGTTTCTCAAAGTAAAAAAACTCTCGCAAGCACTTTGCCCCTCCCCTCTCTCTCTCATCCCAAATAAAAAATCACGTGGATTTATTCTGAATAAAATAAGATATTTTGTCGAATACTATGTGAGACCGATATTTCATTACCTAATTAATAATCTGAGAGCGCAGACGCGGAGATGAGATAATATTATACGCGCTGTTTCCCGAAAGTATCGCGTGTTGATCCGAAATTCAACACGGATCGAAACATTTCGAGTGAAACCCGAGCTCATCAACATTGGTCTTGTAACGTGCCGTATGATTTAATCGCACGATACGTTATTATATAATAAATCCTATCGTGACGGCTACGAATAGTCCGTCCGTTTAAATCACTGACGTAATGGAGAGAACAGAAAGAAAGAGAGAGAGAGATGCGATATGCACACGCGATAGACCAGCGAGAATCGAGAATTGCACGCGCAATTTGGACGATATAATACCGCATTTACGCAGGAAAGAGCAAGGATAGATAATCCTTGCATCCTAAAGGAGCGCGGTTCGCGCTTGCGCCATGATTAATCGGCTAATTGACTTTTCATGAATTTTAATGAACACAAACCGGACGAGCGAATATACGCGCCGTAATGGTAGTAGCAGTAGTTTGTATTCATCTCGCGCTATAATGTTGTTTGCGGATATTTTGCGCTCGAATGAAGTGTATATAACGCCGCACAATAACGTTCTCCCGTTATTCCTCGTCCAGACAGATTTTTCGGGAAATTTTGTAAAACGCATTTCCTGAAAAACTTGACGGGAGAGACTCTGAATAAACTAATATATTTTGACAAGCAAACAAAGTTGCTGATATTTAACTAGCGAAGAATTTAATTCGGTCGAACCAAAATGCTCGCGAAATATTTATTTTTAACGTGCGTGAATTAACGCAATAATTTGAATTCAATTCGAAAATACTTCGATTGGTGAGACAAATTTTGTTCTCAGGTTCGATGTTTGTACCGACAAAAAAATGTTGTCCGCAACACCCGGTATGTGAAAAGGAGCGCGCGATAAACAGGCGTGCGAACGTGAGTCATCGTGTTTTAATCAGGCGTAAATAATTCGCTCGTTTTCGGAAGATCGCCTTCTCGCTAAGACGATCTCGATCATCGACGCGAACATCGTGCGGTGTCATCCTGAAACGTAATCGCGATATTGATACGTGACACGTTGTATCCTTCCCCGGTGTAATATTTCCGTCTTTAAAAATCGCGGCGCGGCAATTAACGGCATTTTTGGCAAACGTTTTATTGGCCGACGATGTGTCAGTGCAATTAGAAGCGCGCGCGACAAAGAACAGAATGAAAACAAAAAGAAATCTCAGCGTTAAAGTAGGTGACAAAATCCGATGACGACAAGAGTTAAGACTGTTCGAAAGCGGTATCAGCTATTTCAATCCGAAGAAGTAGCGTTACCACGTGACGTATCAATAGAGAGAAGAGACCGCGTGCGGACGAGCAGTCGACCCGCTAAAAATATATCGCCGTAAAACATGTGACGCAACGCGGCGCACGCACGCACGCGGGCGTGCACGTGCATGTGTCAGCCAATTCTCCGTCTCTTTCTCGACGCGGGAGAGTAGACAAAGATTTCCCATGTAAATCATCTCTCGGAGATGGCCCTTCCCTTTGCTCGTGATCCGTCGAAGCACCGATTGTGTTTGCCGGCGATGTGGGAGTATGAAAGGCGCGGCCTGTGTGTCGTTTATGCGTGAATAGCGCGTCTCGTTGTGTAATTTCGCAGCGAACATCGATGCGCTTCGAGGTGCGCGTTCCTCTATTCGTATAAACCGACTCTCGGAACCTCACGCGAAATACATTACTTTAAAAAAAATATATAAAAAATCCAGAAAAAAATCGAATTTAATATCGTGAAAAATCGCTAACAGTCGTCGAGATTGATTTTTCTTTCGGTAAAACTTTTAACAAATTAACATAAATAACGCGCACACACTTACGAAACAAAGTTAAATTTAATAAATCCAATTTACACGATCCTCCCGATACGGTACAGTTATACTACTCGCACACACACACGTCAGAGGAACGAAATTAATTGCGGTCTAATTTTGTCATCTAATCGCGTTTTCTCTCGTCGTATATTATTGGACTTAACGATCCGAGAGAGAGAGAGAGATTTTGTAGATAAAGGGCTGCGAGATAGTCGGCTATCCCACACGAAACTGTTCTATCCGCAAACTGTCGGAGACAGCCCTTTTTCCCTCCGATCGAGTCCAATCGACCGAACGTGTTCATCGGTCCTTGTAATCGAGGCAACGAATTTTCATACGCCCGCGGACACACACAGAATGTGTGTGTGTGTGTGTTTGGATAGACGCCTAATTCCGTCGCTGCACATTATTGCGACAGTAGTATCGGCGGATCTTTTACCATCTTAACGAGCGCGCGCTGAGAATAAACGTTTCGACGAAAGTGTTACACGAAAAATAATGGCCAGTCGTCGAGTCGGTGAGAAAATCCGTCCGTATAGGAAGGGGAGGAGAGGAGCGCGCATAAAACTCGCAAATAAACTACTACCACTTGCTAAATTAACAGCATGGTCATGCTTTTCGCGGGCCGGCGAGGTATTCCCGGACTCCACCTAAGGTCACGTGACCGCGTATACTTTCTAATTATATGATCTCGTCTTCATCTACTTTTCTCGTCGACCACGCCGGGAATGCGACGACGGCCAAGAGAGAATGAGTGAAAATCGGGCGTGTCTGCGGCCCGAGAAATCGCAAAAAAAAAAAAACGATCGCGAGGCGAAGTCGATCGACTTTTGCGATTAAGATCGCAATGTGTGTGAAATGAAAATCTTGTTATCGTTATCTCATTGTTATCTTATTATTATTGTTATCTCTTTTAAAAAAAAACCGCTATCGAGATTCGCCTACTCACGTGTCCTTAGTAGATTACCCCGCGTTATCTTCTTATTACACTTTTGTGAGACAAATTAGGGAACTCCATACATTCCGGTCGCACAGAGAAACCGTTCGAGGATATTCTCGGGAAAGCTAGTACAAACTCTCACAGGGAGAAGCAATGTTTGCAAAAAGGACGGTAGACTCTATGCGCTACTCTATAGCCACATGCAACCGCATAGAGTCGCAACAGCGGATTGGCACACTGTGCCAGTGTGTGCAACAGCCTCTCGGCTTCTGTGTGCCATGCGGTTCACAGATCCCGACGTGTTTCCTCCGAATGAAGGACCGATTTATCGACGCGATAGCGATTCGCGCGCAAATAGTTTGCGAGAAACCAGCACGATCTCAACGTAGGTATAGTTGTATCAAATGTCGATAGAAACGTAGTCACGAATAAAAGTGAAATTTAGTTAACTTTGTAAAATTTTGTTTTACAAACGCGCATTTGAAAGTTTATAAAGGAATTAAATTGCGTTGTAAAATAATATGAGAGAAAATGTGAATAAAAACATCGAGATCAAATTAAAAAACATAAAAATCTGACCGACGGCATTCAGCGTTCGGAAGCGAAACGAGATTCAGAAGCGGACTCGTTCGAAAAGCGAGCCCACGGCTTTATCTTCGCGCAGCGGCACTACCATTTAGAGCAACGCAATTTGCATAGAGAATAAGCAATGTATCTGTACAATCCCGAGAGCCTCCCGTGAGATAGGACGATCAAACGATTGCTCGTAAACATCGAATAGCGAATCGTGAAAATTTTCGCACGACCCCGATGCTTTATGATCCGTCGCCGTTTTGCGCACAGAATACAACGCCCATTTATTTTTGTTTCCTGTGTGAGAGAGAGAGAAGGAGCGAGCGACTATTTATCCCACCGCGTGCGATAAAAAAAAAAAAAACAAACATTATTTTATCCGACACAATGCCTGTATAACGTTATATATGTAAAATGCGCGTTTTAGTGCATTATTCGCTGTTGCGCGTCCGTGTTTTTCTTTGGATTCTTTTTTAGGAGTATTTCGCTCTCGCGCGTAAGTCGGCATTCCCACTGTTTTTTTGTTGTTCGCAACAAATTCCCGCTTGCACGGGAGAATCTCTTTTCTCTGGTTTTTTAAAAGCCGATCACTGTGCGCGCGCGGTGCACATCGCGAAAACTGCGTGCACAAAACGTGAAGCCACCGCCGGAGATAATTAAGAAATCCGAGCGATTGTTATCGAGCGTGACGTCTGATAAATATGCAACGGGAACGCCACATGTACGCCATTGTCGCGAAACAAAATGTCGCGAGGGTACCTACTTCGGAAATTGCTTAACGCCACAGACAAAGCCGGGGCGAACGGAATACGAACACGACGACGAGCTCCGCAGAAATTCGCAGTTTCCCCGACCACGCCTGATTTTTAACCCCGTTTTCCACGTGCGCCGCAGCGTTAACATCGCACGGCAAAACGAATTAGCAAAAAAGGAAGAAAAACGGGAAAAAGATAAAAAAAAAAAAAGAGACATCGTGCGTTCGCGTATTCTGCTCCAGTTACTCACCGTCGTTTTCCAACGACGATGACCAAACCCCGGAAAGTTGCTCTCTCTCTCTCTCTCCAATTAGCTTGCGGAAATAAATAAATGTGGAAACGGCTAAATAAATTAGCGAGAAAATACAAAATGGAAACGACTAAATTTATGGAAATATGGCCGCGCGCAGTTCGGAATTGCGAGAGAGAAAAAAAGAGAGATGTAATAGGCGCAAAAAGTCAGCGGCGATCGTAAAGATAAAATAATACGAGCGTTAACCGGTTGCGATAACAATGAGAGTTTTACCGGTGGAATTAGCATCATTAACGTGACGCTCCAATTGTAATGCACAAAGAAACATATCAACTTATTGTGTCGTAGAATCGCGCTGCGTGTTATTATTCTCGCAACACAGAGAGACAAAAAAAAAAAAAAAAATTCTAGATAATTCTTTCTTCAGTCACTCGCGTGTGTGTCAAGGAGTGTGTGCGAAATAAAAATCTGAAAACGTAAGGTTCTCTTTTAAACCAAATCCTAACAAGCTAGATACCAAACTACGAAGAAGAAATTATAATTACAATCGAATTATTCTATATATATTGTACTATAATATCCGGTAGCGTGCGCGATTAATATCTGAAAGAAGAAGAAGAAGAAGACGAAGAAGAGACGAGAAAATCGCGATATGTAATCCAAGTCGCGGGGCGATATTCGGCCGCGCGGACGGGACTTTTAATCGCGTTTCAAGCGAGAGAAAAAAAACGAGCAAACCTCTCTCGACCACGATCTCGCACCAATGCCGCCGCCGACGACGACGACGGGTTACGGGCAACACACCGTCGTCGCGACCGGCCAAGTTCAACGACCGTAAATTTTGTTTACGAAAATCCCTTCTTGCGGCGGGAGTAGAAGAAAGGCCTTGGAATATTCCGGGAAGAGAGAGAGAGAAGGAGGTTGACCAGATCCTCTCGATCGCTGTTCGGCGATACGTTAACGCGTGAATCGACATGCTTCGTCGTCCGAAACACTAGCCACTATTGTGTCCCGTAGATCTTCCGGGACGCATTCCGCGTAATTACCGAATGGGAGTAATTGTGGTCGCATTAACTCTTCAAACAATACATCTGGCAAACGGAAATCGATATTACATTGAATCTTTACATTAACGATGATAATAATAATAATAATAACATTGTTAAAGACGCAAGTCATAGAAATTACACAACGAGAAAACATGAATTAAATGCTTTTAAACGGCGAGGCAACAGGCTCACAAGGCTGTTTGTTAAGCCAACAAACAAATTATTACAAATGTATATCGAAGACAATAATAACTCTGACGGAGCTATCTCGGTGCTATATGTTATATAGCGCGATATTAATTAATTAATGCTTTCTGGAAATGATATAGCCTTGAATAATCTTCCATCGACGGTTGAATGCCGCCGCGAACGAAAGCGATATAGCAATATACATATATATACGCGGCAACGCGATCAGGTTGCACGAGATCGCGTTATAGAGATCGTGTGTATCACAAACAAAAGGAACAAATACCAGTAGCGTTTTAATTGCCGCGAAGAAAGAAACACGTATGTGTAACTCCGCGCGCGCAAGTACATGCGATATAGTATTAGATATTACAAGTGATAACTCTATCTCTCGGTGCTATCTAACTTTTACCTCGCGCGCGCGCACACACACACATTCCTTCAATACACAGCTGTGGAAGTTGCGCGGCGGCGATAAGCCGCCAAGTTTTCTCATCCAAACTGTGCTCTCTTTTTTTTCTTTTTTTTTTTTTTAATATTCACGCGAGAAGTTTCTTGACGGTAACTACACGTAACCGAGAGAAATGTGGTTGTTTCTAGTCAATTAATGTTTGACGTTTCGCGTGACGTCCACTTTGCATTTTTTTCTCGCGGCGAAGAGGAACGCGCGTTTTAACTTCGCGCTATCTTTCGAGAAACGTTAAAAATCCAAAAGATTTTTAATTAAATTCGATAACGACGCGATTTTTTTATTCCCTCGCGAATCTCGTATCGCGCGCGCGCCATACTGCCGCACACGCGTATAATTCCGACTTTCTAGATTTAATGCGCTAATTCGTTTGCATCAACAAGTGGAAATAGCCCGTGGGCGCGAGTGTGTTGGAGCAACGTCGCGCGCAAAATATACGCGAGCGAAGATAATCCGCGAGAACATTACAAACCGAATTGCGCGGTAAAAATTATTATCAATACCGCACCGGGTTTGTATGTTTAAACGAATCGGAGCGGACATTAAAGCGGATGCAGTGCGACGTACGTCGTGTCGAATTTGTCGCGCGGCGGCTTCTGAGAAACACACCGCAATCTAATCACGATTTAGAAGAATTCGATTTTCTTCTTCGAATTAACTGGCGCTCTTTAATCATCTTCTGATTTCAAATAGATAGGTACGATAGAAAAATAGAAAGGCGCGCGCGCGCGCCTTTTTTTTCAGTCACAAAGTTTGTATTAAATGCAACTTGTTCGCAAGTAATTTTTTTTCAGGAGGCTCCCAATTTGCCTTCTCGAGGCCCGAGAGAAAGAGCGAGCTAAACTAATAACGGCGGCCTCGACGCGCACTCGGCCGCGGCGATGACGTATCCCTTATCGGTTATCGGCCGCCGCGAGCGGGCGAACGCACCGATATCGATTGCACTTTTCGAATCGCGCGGAACGCGCCGATTATTCAATCTCCCCGAGTGACACACGCCGTTGCGCGAGCAGCGCCTCGCTGTCTGCCGATGCCTAACCGGGAGAGCCCCCGAGTATGTGAGCTATCTCGGGAGCCGCAGCGGTTCTCAATCGCCCCGCCACACGGCTCTTCGCCGTCGAGATGCAGTCGGTGCTGCACACAAGAGCACACGGTGCCGATGTGCGCGCATGGAAATCCCGCCGCTTAGCAACAACGAAACGCTCCGAGTCGCGGGCGCGACTCCGGTTGCCAACCGCGATAGAGATGCACATCACACAGTGAATGACCGAGCGAGTTGAGCAATACTGTCCGGAACAATCGATCCTTGTGTTGCTAAACCGAGCTGAATCAGTTATTAGTCATTCGTTACACGGAATGGAATAATACAAGTGGTCACTTTTTTTTCTTTTTCCGCGGGAGCGGCTCGCGTTCACCTCGCAATGCGGAATCGCGCGAGATCCTTTGCGTTAACGAACGCGCAAATCCATCCGTTTTCTCCGAGATTGCTTCGAGGAGTGACTGTTATTCCGAAAATTCTGTAATTTTCTGAGAAAATAACCAGCATTTTTGGTCTTTGACGTTTTAAGTGGAGTTCTTTTTTCTTTCAAACCTTAAAACTTGAGTCCGGTGAGACGGAAATAAAACAGGTCGTGTATCGCGTCGCGAGGTAATTTGCGAGTAATGACACACCAATCTCGCGTCTCTCTATACACGTTAATGTTCCATTTGAAAGCAACGTATTAACTACTGTAAGGATGAGAGTACGACGACGTATGTGTCGCTTCTGTTTTTATTATCGTCTTATGAGAGCGCGTTAAATACTGTTTTTTTTTTTTTTTTTTTTTTTT